>SNQJ01S0250359.1:0-12873 GCA_010110895.2 Picea sitchensis
AAAAAAAAAATTAAAAATAATAATAATAAAAAAATCTCAGCGAAACCCTACGATGATATAGTGGTTGTTCTCTGGGAGATGATATTCCGGGGCATTACTGTTTCAATCCTCTTGGAATGGATCCTTGCAAGGTTGATTCTTCATCCCAATATCCAAGCCACGATGATTTTACGCTGGAGTCACATAAACCCTTGCCTCTATTCCGTGATATAATTAAAAAATGATTTTCAACAGCTTGAGATAGCCTTCAGTCATTAAATCGGCTCTGGAGTCGACCAGTCGGGCAAGGAGCTGACCCGAGTTGCTAAGAAATATGCATGCGGCTCTCTCATCACAATGAACATTTAAGGTCTGCGTTCGGCGACATGATGGCGCCAATGAAGGACTTGAAGAGTGATTTTGGCAGTGTATTCAGCGAGCTCAATATTTGGGCACCCAACAACTTGACGAAGTGAAATGAAAACAACAGGAAGAGTATTACTGAGAGCAACTCGTCGACTATTAGAATGCACGAAGGGACATAAAAGACTTGACCAATAACAAGGAATCGTGTCGGTTCACTACATTGGAAGATCAACCAATTTTAGTTACTGTAAGTTAAACGTGGTTTGAATTCTGTACGAATGTTGCCGACATCAGCATAAAATTGTGAGAAAATATGAAATTGTTTACATTAAAGTATAAAGGAAAGATTATAAACGTGTTATATAAGTATGGAGAGGAAAAAATCATATCATTTTGGTATAACTCCAAAATGATATATCAAAGGATTATTAAATGGAAAATTCAAAATAAAGTGAAAAGGTTCAATTATTTATTAACTGAAAGGAAAATTTATAAAAAGAAAATTTATAAAAAGGTGTTTTAAAAAAATTATATATATATATATATATATTCAATGGAGTTATGGAGAAAAGTCATATATATATTACAAGGAGTTATAAAAGGTAAAGTATAAGACTACAAGTCTTTATCATTTAAATATACAAAAAACAAATCTCGACAGTAGAAAAAGGAACCAATACAAAGTTAAATAATGGTCATATTCAAAAGAATGCTTACATGGACAGATCACTACAAACATCAAAAGAATATGATTCCAAGGAAAAGTCACAAGATATTAGGATGCCTTATCATCATCCAAATCACAAGAGTCATTATGAAAAACGATTAGGAGAAGAGGAAAATAAACAATGTTCTTCTTACCAACAAATAAAATACCACACTGCCAAAGAACAAAGACAAAATCAACAACGTGGAACAATCAATCATCCAACAATTCCAATGAAAGTAGATTTGGGATGGATCACTCCCCAAAATATGCAACACCTTAGTTTGGGAATTCGAAGGTTATATCGTCTTGTTTCATCGAGAGTCACAACTACAAGCACAGAAGATTGAGAAGACATTGTGTGCCAGAACAAAAAGTTCAAAGGGAAGCCTTCCGATGATTATGCTTTGAGGACAAAGCATTTTTAAGGGGAAGGCAATGTTATGAACATAAAATATACATAAATAGATATTCATAACATAATAATAGTTAGTAAATAATAATTATTAATAATGAAAAGTCATGTCTCAAAGGACATGACTATTGGTAAAGGGCACCCCTGCGTGGGTATATAAACAAGCCCTCATTTCTCAATTGTAATCATCTCATTATATCTTATATCTTATTATTCATTTATTATTTACAGTCCTATACGGATTACTTTGTTATATTCCAAGTATTTTGGATAATTCTTGTGTGAGCGAACTTTGTTCGTCTCACTCATAAAACAATAATTTTCTTGGTTTTGTATGTTGGGTATGTGTTATACTCTTTGCACGTGTGTGTGTGTGTGGGCGCGTCAGATATGACAACTGTGGATTTTGCTATTTTTAGCGGAATTGTAAATTAATCCCGGATTAAGGGATTAGGGTTTTGGTATATATTGGAATACCTAAAAACATTGTATATATTGTATGGCGAATGGTGAAATTCGATATAATGAAAATAAGAAAGGTTTTCCCAGTTGAGGGTTTCTGGTATAAAATCTCTGTGTACTCTATGTATCAGCCATTGATTAATTTATGTATTGCTTAAGAATCTATATGCATTTCTTTACTTCGCAGGTTTAAAACTTACATGTGGTATCAGAGCTCGTTTTTGTCTTCAGAGGGATGCCTTTGTTGTTGAGGGTTTGGCTCAGTATTGATAGATCAAGTTTATCTTGGGTCTGTGATAAACTTGGGTTTAGTGGGAGATTTTGCAGTGGAGATTTGAGTAAAGAAAGAGGAATGGCGAGCTCATCTAGAATCGAGATAGAGAAGTTCAACAGTAAAAACTTTGAGCTATGGAAGCTCAAGATGGAGGAATCGAGATAGAGAAGTTCAACAAGAAAAACTTTGAGCTATGGAAGCTCAAGATGGAGTACCCCTGTAGACAAAGAACAATGGATCGCTGTGGGTCCTAGTACACAGCCTACAGGTACACCATCTACAAGCACACAAAATACTGGTACACAAACTACCAATACAAAAACTACTAGTACACAAAATACTAATACACAAAATACTAGTACACCACCTACCGGTATGTTGAAGGAAGATTGGGACAAGTTGGACAAGAGCAAGGAGTATTATTCAACTCTCCCTGGGCATTCTGTGTTGTTGAATGTCTCAAGAGAATGTACAGCCAAGGAACTATGGGAGGTTAGGGAATTTGTATCACTAAAGTCCCCGTAAACAAGTTGTTTCTTTGAAAGGAGTTGTATCATCTTAGGATGGAAGATGGAGATTCTGGGACATAACATCTAAATGCCTTTACTACCCTGGTAAGTCAACTTGGAGGGTGTTAATATTAATATTAAGAAGATAAGTGTATTACTTTTCTATGTTCTTGCCGCATCTATTGGGATAATCTGGTCAGAAAGCAATAGGTAGTACCCACTCTAATCTACATTGAAGTATGAGGACAGTTGCATCCCCGTTATCTGAAGAGATGAGGCAAAAAGCATGGATGGTCACAAGACAGATGCTTTATTTTGTGAGGGTGTACCCAAGACAAGAACCCGTAAGCCTTCGATGGAGATCTAAAATATACGTGAAGATCTAATTCTCCAGAAAATCTTGATGTCGGAAGTGTGGTAAAGTCGCTACTATAAGAAAGATTGCAATTCCAAGTTAGCGTTGATAAACCAAAGGATCTGATAGTACCTCTTCCACAGAGGTAAAACCTCCACCAAAGAAGGAGGTGTTGTTTAACTAGCATCTACAAGTACAAATGAAGACCATGATGTATGTTTGATCAACTCAAAAAGGCCATACCATATGACTCTCAGAGTGGTTCTCCTCAATATGGAAAAATATGATGGTGGTGATGTATTCCTGTGGAGATGACTCACAACAAAGTCTTGGACGGAAGGGTTAAGTTGTCGGTAAACAACAGCGATTTAGAACCTTCATGGGTTCTACACATCTCCAAAATCCAGCCGAGCCTAATACCCTCAGAAGCAAGTTGGGGTGGATGCAGAGTGAAAACCTGTGATTTGAAAAGAACACTTGCAAGATGGTATGAGGGAGCAATGGTGTTGATGAGGGAGTTCATCATGGAACTCTATACAAGTTTCTGGGAACCACTTACTAGTGGGTGTAATAATTATGTTGTCCTTGAGCATAAAAAATGAAGTTGGAGACAAGCCCAATATTGTCCCGTAGTTAGCTGCCATGCTGCATCAAAGACCGGTGCATATTGGATAAAAGGGCCTTGAAACACTACATGATAAAGGTATGGTTGAAGGTATGTCTAATTGCACTTTGATTTTTGTGAACATTGCAAATATGATAAACAAAATCGAAAAGTAAGATTCTATCCGGTGCTAAGCAAGATAAAGGGGATCTTGTGGGATTTGATACACGTTGATGCCTTTGGACCCACTCGCTCCATCCCTATGTTAATCTATGTATTATGTTTCATTCATAGATGATTTTCATGAACACATGGATTTATTTTCTTGTGAAATAAATTATGAGGTATTTGATAAATTTAAAGAGTTTAAGGCTCGTAGAAAACGGCCAGAGAAGAAAATAAAGGTATTGAGAACAAATAATGGTGGACAATTATGTGGAAATGAATTCAAGAATTCCAGAAGAAGTGTGGTATAAGGCGTATGACTACCCATAAACTCCTTAGCGTATCGGACTTGCAGCGATGAACAGACACTGGATAAAAAATCAAGAAGCATGCTTAGCGGTGCCAAGTTAGGAAAAGAAAAGAATCAAGCAGAGGCAAAGGTTACAACATGTTACCGGGTCAATCGATCACCTTCATCAACATTGGATGATAAAACCCCACACCGTATGACCGGAAAGAAACCCTCTTCAACATCTTAGAGTGTCTAGTTATGATGCTTATGTACATGTTCCGTTAGAAAATAGGAATAAATTGACAATAAAGTTGGTGCGTATCTTTATTTGTTATAAACATGGTGTGAAAGGTTATAATCTTTGGAAACCCCGTGAACCAAGAAAAGGTTTTTACACCGAGATGTTGTTTTCAGAGGTAAAGATGTGTCCAAATAGGAATTCCCACCAACACAAGATCAACCTGAGAAAATAGAGCCGAGTTGTATGATGCAAAATCTGAATCATCCTAAGAAGAGGAAGCATAAGAAGAAGAACTTCATACCCCAATATTGAGGAGATCGCTGAGATAGAAGGCAACCAAAAGGTATAGTCCACCGATTGCCCAATTTTTTTGTATCTATTATTGATGATGATCCAAAAAACTATTAGGGAGGCAATGGATTAAGAGGATAGTAAACTCTGGAAGAATTCCATGGTTGAAGAAAATGTGGATGCCCTGGATAAGAATGAGGTATTGGATATAGTTGAGCTCCAAATAGAAGAAAATCTATTGGTAAACAAATGGTTGTTCAAGAAGAAGTTTAATGAAGGTAAAGTGGAGAAATACAAAGCTCTGGCTTAGTAGCAAAGGTTATTCCCGTAGAATTGACTCTTTGGTGAGATTTTTTTCTGTTTCTGTTAACTCTATTAGATTTATTTTATCTGCCGTGTTGCTACTTTTGCTCTTGAAGTGGCACAAATGGATGTAAGACAACATTCCTACATGGGGATCCGGAAGAAGAAATCTACAGCTAAACCGTAAGGCTTTGTAGTGAAGGGAAAGAAAGAGTTGGTCCGGGTAAGCCAAAGAAGTCACTATATGGTCTTAAATCAATCACCTAGGATGTGGCACCAAAAGTTTGAGACATGTACATACTCTGGATTGGGATTTGTAAGAAGTGTGGCGATCACTATGTATATTCCAAGGTAGTTGGTAATCATCACTTCATTTATGTAGTGTTGTCTATTGATGACATGTTGTTGGTAAGAAATAACATGGATGTTATCATGGAGTTGAAATCACTATCATCCCAATTTGACATGAAGGATCCGCTATAAGCCAATTCACATTTTTTATATTGTCCTTATAAGATGCCTACACCGATGTTTTTAAACCGTATTCTTTCACGCAATTTTCAAATAAAACGCATTAATTCTTTATTTCTTTTTATGCCATTTGCAATAATTCCTCATCTTCGCTCTTGTTTCTAACGACCGCAAGCTTGAAAAACTTGGTTTCTAAGTCGCATTAAAAATGTCAATCAATTGTCATTATCATTCTTGTCGATATTCCATTGGCGCTTACATTTTACTTCTATCGCTATAATAGCTTACAAGACCTTTGATCTATACCCATTTGGCATTCTTTGATTGATTATGTACTTTGCTCTGATTGAGTTTCAGGGATGCATTGGTATTTACCTACATGTTCTTTCGTCATCTACTTCGTACCATTGGCCACATGCTAAAAATCATTGGTGTTATGGTTAACCCCTTGGTATGAATCGCTTCATACAACACTTGGTGTAATACTGGTTTCACTGATTGATTCAAAACTATGTTGTAACTATTGCCTCGTGCGGAATGATTAACCCAATGGTTTCAATTGATTGATTGGAATGGAATAGTTTGTAACACATATGCATTGAGATTTGAATAAGTGTCGTGGTTGTACTATGGTTATGACTGTTGTGCATGGGCCAAAATAGCTCCACCAACTCGCCGCATCGATATGTTAATGGTTTTCCCTATCCCCTGCTCTTCACCTTTGCTAGTTCTCGCAAGCCCTCGTGAGCTTCCGCATGTCGTGATTCAAACCTCCTGCTCATTCACATCGGCCACTCATGCTCCCCGTCATGGCAATCGTGGTGCTAATTGGTTTAATGTGGTCAAGATTTGTTACTCTTTTGATGACGCCTCGCAAGCATTTAGAGGATAGTGGTTGGCTCACGTTTGTACAAAGGTTCAAGGGTTTCAATTTTTTTGCAAACAATTCAATCTACCTTGATGGGTGTAGGGATAGCCTATTATCTCACCTTGAGCTGAATGCAAGAGTTCATAAGCTCTCGCTTTAATAGATTGGAAGCCACTACGCCCATGGTTTAAAACCTAAAGTCGCATCGGTAGAGGTTCCATGGCCTTTGCTATTCGTGATACCAAAAGTCACCTCCCCGTGACAAAGGTACATGCCTATTCTAAAACCCGTGGCATGATCTTCCTCCGAGCAATGGTTAAATATTTTGTGACCTGTGAGGGTCAGTATGTATTGGTTTTTATTTATCACCTTTGATTGCTAATGAATTTCATGGGTTATCCATTGAACATGCCATTTTACTACTTGCATAGTTTGTACAAGATGTCAAACAGGTTTAAACCAGAGAAGGTCGATAGTAGCTTGTTCCACCACGCGGTTCATCCGACTCATCATCGTTCACCATTTAAACCTTCACGACAATAATTGGCAAGCTTTTCTCTCTCGAAATGGCTTTGTTGATTCAGATTCTATCCAAATCGACAAGTATGTGGTCGGTGAGACTAAGGTTCGACCACCCGTTCCTTTTCATGCCCTTATACCCTCTCCCAAACCCTCGGTCGCCCCTGATATTGACTTATCCGACGTCTTAGCAGATAAGTTTGAGGCTATAAAAAATCATGTGATAAAAAAGGTCAAGGGAAACCCTGTTGTTGATGACAAAGGTAAAAAGAACACTCAATTGATATCGGTGACTATTCTAATGTAAACCTTAAGCCTAATGTTAATTTCAAAATCCCATAATTCCTGTAAGACTCGAATTTATATCGAACGCCCAAATGGAGAGAGTACCCTTATTCTCATGGTCTGTGCTCCCAGCCACCCTATTAATTTGTTTCTAATTTACCCCCTTGGCTAAAGAAAAATCCTAGCTACCGAGGGATCAAGTTACCTAATGAAACCCCTATGGATTTAAACCAACCCCTCACCGGAATTTCAAAGCTAACGGAGTGCATGTACAGTAAAGTCCAATGTAATGTGTGGCTGGAGCTAAATCCATATACCGATGTTCCCTTATTAGTCGAAAATCAAATCATTGGAAACCAAGTTACAATGTTGACAAGAGAAAGGGACAAGCTTCCAAGCTAATGACAAGAAGTAAAAAACCACTGGTTCGATCGTATTTAGAAATGTCGACTCCAGAATGCCTTTGTCAATTCCAAATTTTCATAACCAATTTGTTCGTTGATTATCCAGGTATGAATTCTGCTATCAATTTTATTTTATCAATTGCTTGGATTAAGATAATGAATTACTTTTGATTTCTCGACAGGGGTTCCTCAAGCATTATCTCAAATAATCTTGTCATGCCTTGATTATCAAAAGCTGCCATAAGCAGGATCTTGTACATTGTTTTCGCTTTTCTAAAATTAAATGAAGCCATGATTTGGTTATATGATTTGGTCATGCCCAGTTTTAGGAACCCATTGGGTTTTGACTTTTTGGTTCACTGGCTTTTGAATAATTCTGCTAGTTTGAATTAATGTGATCAATGAAGTTTTCTTTAGCTTAGATTTTGCTTGCGTCTGACCTGTACAGGAGATTTTAGCATAAAAATCGAAAGTACCTAATTATGTTCTGATTTGTTATGATTTTGTTGTGGTTGGATTATATCGGATCTGATTTAGTTTTTATGGTTTTATTTTGAACCATTGCTATTTTGAATTGCCATTGATATGATCCTTTAAATATGTGTTATGCATCATTATTAGTCGATTGATTTAATAAATATGATGTAATCTTCAAAATCAGGAATACAACTCTGATCGACTCTCGCTTTGGAAATAATGACTTTGTTTTGTATGGAATCTATATTCTCCTTTGGCATGTGTCAAGATCTATTTGCTAAAAAATCGTGGAAACAATGTTAATTCATAACGATTATGCCACCAAACCGCTTTCGATTCGCTCCTATTTTGATTTGATTTGCAAGTGATTATTGCATGCCATGATTAGCACGATCATTTGTATTCGTTTAATATAGCTCTATCAATTTCAAAACGATCCATTTGGTTTCGTTTGGATACGACAGTGATCTTGTGGATAGATGAAGCAACTATTTGTGCTGATTTCAATTGGTTATGAAAACAATTTCATTGTCATTTGCAGCCACGTCCAATATGATTCTCATACCCTAATTTTGTGATAACAAATGGAATGTGAGTACTTGCATCTTTGTAATCATTTGATTGATCTTAATTTTATTTGCTCTTAAATTATATAACAATTTTGATTTGAATGATCCGTTTGGCTTTCAAATAACAATTAGATGCATGTTTAATAGTAGGAATTTTCCCCGGATGGGGTTAGTGGACTCCGTGTGGCGGAGAATCGATCGGACGCTAAGCAGGTGCCTTATGCGGCATCGGATCGCTCTCGCGTCAGCAGGCTCTACCGCCCCGAACGCATCAAAGTTTAAATGGGGATTTGATGGGTATAAGTGGGCATTTACGCCACCCACGCTCACATATCGCGAACATGGTCGGATCACTCGCCACGCTTCTTCCTTCTCAGCTGACGGAAGGGCTTTTCCTTCCTCGACGCAGCACTCTTTGGCTTTCTCTCGCTACGCCGGTCCTCTCGCTACCTCAGAATCCTCCTCGGGTCGCCGCTTCCCGCAATTCCTAGCCCAACCCTCGCACATGAGAGAACGTGACAGTTGGAAGTTTCAAGCTGGCTCCTCTCGTGTTCTCACCTTCCATCTCGGCCGACCTCCCCGATTACATGCTCCTCTACCCTTCCGCCAATTCTTTCCCCGAGTGTCACCTCTACTCCTGCGAGGACAAAAAGACGTAAATCTTCGGACATCTCAACTCTTGGGCATTCCTCGCTTCCTCGCGCCTTGGCCACCATTCTGAGCGGCTCGCCCATTACTCCGTGCAATCCTTTTGATCCTCGGATGCAATTCTATGCCTCAATGTCTTTCCCTGCATCAGAGAGCACCTGGCGAAGCGAGCCTTGAGCCTTAGGGGCAGCTAAGCGCCTATGGCTTCACCCACCGACCCTTCTTGATAGAGACAACTTCAAAGAAAGGCTAGGCGTCCTTTACAACCTCGTCTTCGAGCTCCTGGACGGGTATTGATCTAAATTTCGTCTAAGCCACCGACAATGTGGAACCTTCCTTCGACTTTCCACCATGCAAATGGGTTCTATACAGACCATGGAGTAATTGCACCTGTGGAGAAGTTGGGATGATGCTTGGGAGCTCCATTGCCACGGGCCGGTCAAGAGGAGGCAATCCTACCCATACCGAACGAGAAGAACAAGGAGACAAGTGGGAGAACGAGATCACCTGACTAAGGATCGTGGACCGAGACCTGGGCAGAGGGACTCCTAAGGTCAAGGTATTTGGCTTTTTCGCCGTGTCTGGCAACACAATTTGTTTGTGGCTAGATAGTTTTAATATGCTAGTTTTTAAACTCTGCAACAGACTTAGACTAATGACTCGGAGGATGACTGGACTAGTTTCCCCTCCAAGGGCCCAAGAACTCAAGATGAATATTTCTTTTTGTGTAATTTTGAACCTCGTTTAGCCAATAAAATTTAACATAATACAATTTTCTTAGCCTACAAAAAAAATATAGGAATTTAATTCTTGAGTGTATTGAATTGGTCAATATGATTCTCAGAGCTTGATTTAGACCAAATACATAATTGCAAGATTCTCAGAGTTAGTCTAGCTAATTAGATTTTATCAATTTTATTAATAAAATATCCCTTTAACTTGCCTATTCTTGTCCTCTTCGTGTACATTCGAATTGCAATAATCAATTGGGCATGCTGTGGCAGTCTAGGAGATTTTTGTGTGATATAGTTTTTATTTTAGGTTGTTAGTCAGACTTGGGATATCATCCCAGATTTTTTTGTAAACTGTTTTGATAATTCCCACAAGAATGTTTTACCCTGTGGGAGGTCTTTAAATACTTATTATTTTTGTAATAATGAGCATCCTCACTTGTGGGAGAACCAGGCTATGGATTTATGATACAAACTGAGATGAGAGTTGGTGTCTTGTAACAACTTTCGCTTTCAATATATCAAACTTTTGTTTCAATTGTTATTTGTGTCAGTTTGCAGTTGATTATAGACTACTTTAGCTATCGTAATCTATTGCAGGTTGATGTGATTCGATTAATGTGTTATCCATATCTGATCTCTTTCATTATTTTTAGAGTGCAACAATTACTTTGTTTCAGTTAATGAATCACATATTTCTCTTCTTCGTTAATTGAATCATTTTGTATAGATCTTTGCTTGCAGATTTATCTAACTGTGAAGATTTATAAATCATAAGATTGTTGTAATTTTTATGTCTTGTTTGTCCTATAATTATATTTAAAGAGCACTACAGCTTTCCGTTTACGAGAAGTTCTTGGAGAATCCGGTGTGGGTTTCCTCCCTCCTATCAGCTAAGATAATCATTGCATACACATGACAAACTTGAGGCGTTACTTCAGGTCAGTTTGTTATTTATTTGATAGTTAATTTGTTAGTATAATTTAAGTAGTTTAGTTAGATATACGTGTAGTTTACATTTGTAGTTAGAGTTAGTATTTTAGTTGTTTAGTTTAGATAGTTTTTTTTATTTCTTTTCATAAAATTATAAAATCAAAAAACAATAGTCTCGTTGTCTTAGGACAAATTACAAATGAGTTTTTCAGGTTTTCATCCAAATCTGTAATTTGTAAATATTATACATTTGTAATTAATTTTGACTCTGATAGCAAGTGATCATTTGATTTTATAAAATTATAGTTGTGTAGTATTAGATAGTAAAATTGTATATGTATTAATAGTTTTGTTTTGTTTTTATTAGTTTGTTTTAATAGTTATTTTTAGTTAGATTAGTTAATTTAGAGTACTTTTCTTTTGTTTTCTTAGGACTTAGATCGGCTAACGGAGCCGCTAAACCCATCAGGGTGGGTTATCCCAAACGACTTGGGTTATTTAGACAACCCCGGACCGTATCCACTCTCTTAGTTGACGGACGATCAATTTCGCCCGTCAACAAATGGCGCTAGAAGGAGGGCCTGAAATTAATTAATGGCATGAGGCGGTCGTAAGAATCCTCCACCACCTCATCGCTCACCTATAGTGACAAGAAGTCATTCGATCGATAAAATTCCCCTTCAAACAACAACCACATCAAACGAGGATCCACGGATCACAGTTGAGCCAGTAACCCCAAATCCTACAGGTGGTGACATACAAGAGATTGTCCGTCAATCTCTCATAAGAACACATAGTTCCTTAGCCCGTTTGAGGCAACCAAACCGTCCGTTGGGCCAACCTTTGGATTTCTTTGATATCAGAGAATAACTAGGAGGCACTAACCTCACTGTGAACCCTACAGATCTAATCCTCACTCT
Source organism: Picea sitchensis (assembly GCA_010110895.2). NCBI lineage: Eukaryota > Viridiplantae > Streptophyta > Pinopsida > Pinales > Pinaceae > Picea > Picea sitchensis. The sequence goes on from SNQJ01S0250359.1 coordinate 11,788, forward strand.
TGTTGCAGGAGGATCTGGAATACCTCCCTCACCACCTCCATCATCCCCTTCTTCTTTAGGAGAAGACTCTTTAGACGAAGGCAGTTCCCCTTCGCAACCTTCCACACCGAATACACCAATGGAAAACTAGAACAACCCTGCTAGACCTTGGCTCGACCAAGATGCGGTAGCCGTACCTGGAGATCAACATCCCTTACCGAAACATCCAGAGAAATGGCTTCCCAAGTTTGACCCTGATTCTAAACAGATCGTTGAAGATCACATTAAAAAGTTTATGTTAGCCATAAGACTCTGCAATGTCGAGCATGAAGACGTAGTATGTAGGTTGTTCCCCTATACTTTCGAGGGCAATGCATCCACATGGTACTTTTCCCAACAACCCCATACCATCGTGTCTTGGGAAAAGTTTGAGTCATGCTTTTTGGAAAAATTCGGAGATGGTAAGCCTCCAGAAGTCTTAGTAATGGACCTTTCTAGCTTAAGAATGAACCCAAAAGAAAAATTTAAAGACTTTAATCAAAGATTCTTAATGCTTAAAAACCAAATCCCTATGGATTCCATGCCTGTCGAGAACCTTATAATAGCATACTATACTAAAGCCTTGCATCAAAGTATAGTTATTTGGGTTAAACGATCTAAGAAATCCACGTTGTTAGAAGCCTTTGAGGAGGCCAGCCAGATTGAAAAAGACATACTTAGTCTAAAATACGCTACGAGAAACAAACTAGAAACTAGTTCATCTTCCAAAAAGAAGATTGAAATCCTCCCCAGACCTACTCAAAGTAAAACACAATCTGAAACCTCTGATTTAGAAAACTTAACTAAAGTCGTTCAAAAACTGTCAAATCAAGTTATAGATTTGAAAAGGATGACTGAAGAAGCTTCTTCGAGCAAATGGCCTTACAAACCCCCGTTCAGGAAACCTTTTCCCACCAATCGACCTAATCCTAAAACTGAAGGCCTCAATCTAGAAAGTCTGCAATATGCCCTTCAAACAATTCTAGAAGCCCAGGATAACTTGATGCCTCCTGAGATTCCTGAGGAGGTAGTTCAACAAGAAATAGTTCAAGAAGAGGAGTCTTCTCT
>SNQJ01S0250360.1:0-12873 GCA_010110895.2 Picea sitchensis
ATCATTCCAAAAGGGAAGAGTTACAAAATCAGTTTCATGTTAGCTTGGAATTTTCATGATAACTTATGTTCTGGGATGTTTCAAAACTTGAAATTTTGACGAGAAAGAGGATATATCTCTAGGTATATGTGGTCAAAATTTCAGATGTTGGTTTAGTACACTTTCAGAGATATTCCCTATGGAAGTTAGGGTTCTTGAATGCTCCTGCAATCAGTTTTAAATAGGTCAGCTTGGAAATTTCACTATAAATTATTTTCTAGGATGTTTCAGACCTTGAAATTTTGAAGCGATGGAGGAGAGACATTTGGGTACATGTGGTAAAAATTTCAGATGTTGGTTCACTATAGTTTCATAAATATTCCTTGTGGAATTTAGGTTCCTAATTGCTCCTAAAATCAATTTCAAATAGGTCAGTTTGGAATTTTCACTATAACTTCTTTTCTAGGACTATTCAGACTATGAAATGTTTACAGAACTAAGGAGCCATATATAAGTACCTCAATTAAAAATTTCAAATGTTGGTTCACTATGCTTTTTGAGATATGCTCTGTGGAAGTTAGGGTTTCTAAGTGGTCCTGGGATTAGTTTCAAACATGCCAGTTTGTAATTTTCATTGTAACTTGTTTTTTGGGACTCTTCGGACTGGGAAATTTTTACAGAATAGAGGAGAGATACAATAGTACCTCAGGTAAAAAATTTAGATGTTGGTTCACTGTACTTTGTGAGATATGCTCTGAGGAATTTAGGGTTTCTAAATGGTCCTGAGATAAGTTTCGAACAAGTCAATTTGGAATTTTCACTATAACTTCTTTTATGGGACTCTTTAGATAGTGAAATTTTTACAACACTGAGAAGACATACATAAGTATCTCGGGTAAAAATTTCAGATGTTGGTTCATTGTAATTTCTGAGATATGCTCTGTGGAAGTTAGGGTTTCTAAATGGTCCTAAGATCAGTTTGGCATTTTCACTATAAATTATTTTTTGGGACTCTTCAAACTGTAAAAATTTCAGAGAACGAAGGAAACATATAGAGGTACCTTAGGTAAAAAATTCAAAATCATATTTGCAAAATTGGATATGTGGCATGCTATAAAAGTTCCTTCTTGGGAAGATGCACAAAATAACAAGCTTTCGGAAAGTTACTATTTGGAAATTCAATTTTTTGTCAGAACCGGTAAAGAAAAAAGTGGTGAGAAGAACTAGTGAAGGAATAAACAGTGAGTATACATAGTGAAGACAAAAGCAACAAGCATATCTGGTGAAGGCATAGGTAGCAAGAAGACTCGATGAAGGTTGGTGAATCTCAAACAAAGAGATTGGTGTCTCTTGCTAAGTTGGTGCTCAGTAGCGGGGATTGGTGTCTCCAATAGATTGGTGTATATGAAGATCTGTAAGAGTAGGTTGGTGCCTACTAGGATTTGTACTAGTGTGGATTTGTGTCTCTAGTAGGTTGGTGCCTACTAGGATTTGTACTAGTGTGGATTTGTGTCTCTAGTAGGTTGGTGCCTACAAAGAATTATAAAGAGAAGTTTTGTGGTTTTCTCCTAAAAGGGTTTCCACGAAAATCTTGTGTTCCATGTTCTGTAGTTAACAGATCTTATATGTGATTGTTTTCTTATGGTTGATGAATGTTTGAAAAAGTAAAAAATTGTCTTATACTGATTCACACCCCACCCCTCAGTATAAGTGTGTACTCAACAATGTGGTCATAGGAAAATAAGATCTAGTCGGGGCACAAAGGATAGTAATTCATCCTCATTTTTTAATATGGATTTCTAAACTTCTTAACAAAGAAATCGAGATTCAACTCTAATGTCTCAACAATTAAACTCAAGAACTTCCGATCAAGTGTTCTAATTTCAGTATTGTATGTATCCATGGTTTCCCTGCAAAACACACACTCCATTCACTAGAACAATAACAAGCCCTAATTGCACTCTATGTAAAAAGCATGAGACCATGTATAAACTACTAAAGGGATTAACTTGGGTAATATGGTTTCACTATCTAAATTAGTAGTGTAAAGATTGTAATTGGTCATATACAACACTGAAAACAAGTGAAAATTTCTATCAAAAGCAAATCAGACAATTTCTACATTTATTGAAAATGAAATGGACATGTCAAATCATTCTAGGATAGATGAAAAGTGTAGTATTTATAACAATATTGTCAAAAAATGTTATGTAGCAATTTTGTGTGTATATATTTAATATGAAAAAAATATATTTGAAGTGTGAAAGCTTTGTATATGGACCGAGTTGGCACCTATGAATACTTGAAATCAACAAGTTCAATTGGCCAAAGATTTAAATCTCTATTACCAAAGGGAAAAAAAAAACATGTTGGCACTACCTTGTAGCAATTGAAAGGTAAACCAACCTACCTAAGTCCCAAACCCCTTGAATAGTTTGTTGCGATGAAAAGCTAAAAATCTAATGGCAACATTGAAAACCATAATCTAGAAGGAATGACACATAACCATGTATTTTCCCCGAGATTTTCTAAATTTAGTTCATTAAAGAGTTCTAATGCATCTCATGGTGAGCTACAAATCACTGCGATTTGACCCTAGACATATTAAAATACCTTGTAAAACTGCTACTAAGTTTTACCAGGCCACACCAAGGAAAATACAAGTAGTGGTTTTACAATGTACTAATGTGTCAAATCACAATGCATGAATTGCATAAAACATGAATGAAACAAAAAGAACCCATCATTCAAAAATGAAAGATAACAAACAAATTAGGAAGCAATTTTTGACTATATAGGGAGGATCTCATGAATCCCGATGATAGTTCATGATATTTTTTTTTTAGCGTCGGGCTCAGGAATTGTAAATTTTAGCATGCAAATAATTTTTGCAATTTGACTTAAATTTGTTGTTCTTGTGAATTTTTTTACTAAATGTTGAGCTAATCTTATTGAGTCTCATCTTGTTTGATTTATTCTTTTGCAACATCTAAGAAATACATCTATGAAATTGTCAATTTTCATCTCGAAAACTTAAATCAAACATTAAATGCTTTGGAGTTTTTGTTGTTCAATCAATTTTGTGTGTCTCAAATATAGAATTATTTTTATCTTTAGCTTTTTGATGTGTGGACTAACAACAAAAACAACCAATTTATTAGTTGTTGAATTCAATCCTCTATGGATATAAGTCAGGTTAAATGTGAAAAACTTTTCATTAAACTAATCTATAATATGAATGTATATTATAAAACTCTTTTTGGCTGGTTTATATACGCTTTTGACCATATTTATTACCAATTCAAAATCTTTGAAAACTTGCAAATGTTTGCATCTTAATTCTAAATATTTTTCTAGACCTAGACATAAAGTTTCAATCTCAACAATATTGTTGGTATAGGTAAAATTCATACAATAAGAGAAGTGATGGGGCTTACTTGATAGGGAATATGTCATAACCTTAAAACCACTACCTTCACAATAAGAAGCGTCATCAAACTATAAGTGCTAGATCTGATCTTGATTAGAATTGGGTTGGACAAGAGAAAAATCTTATTTTTTCACTGATGACAAAATAAATACCGAGACTAGTATTGATATAACCAATCTTGGAACCAAGAATACTTTCAATGTAAGTAATAATTCTATATTCCCTTAAAATGATAATGTTCTTAAGATCACGAGGAACAATCATGTGTGAACCATCCAAAAGCATATCGCCACCAAATAAGTGATGCCACTCATGTCTTAGAATCATGGAAAAGTTTTTTACGTCCATATCAACCACTAGAAAATTGCAGGTGGTCCAAATCTCAAGGTGAGAATACTTTTGGAAATATACTCACAATAAACCAACCACAAAAGAGAAGACAAAAATAAATACATTTACACATAGTACAAAAAGATTTACCATGGAAACCATTTACTGGGAAAACCAACAATGCTTGAGCAACTCCCACTTCTTTGTTGTCTTATTCATTCATAGAATAAAGAGTTATATGACTAACCTTGGTCCACACTTAACACTAATTTATCATCCTACACTCTTTCTTTACACAAGAACAACTCTATAGCCAATTTGACTTACATCTTCATGATCATTACACACCTCTCAAATCCGAGAGTTTGATCACCTTTGACAGTATTACATGATTCCATATTTATAGGCTTTGCAACATGCAAAACCCTAATTCATGGCACCCAAAAAATGATTACATATTCATGTACATGATTGGATGTAATCCCATGAATCTCAGGATTCTACTACAGTCGACCACCAGGTCGAATTTCGGTTGGTATTCTAGTCATTTACTAGTCAACCATTTAGTAGATCACTTATTTACCTCATGTCGACCTCCAACCAGCTCGAGTTGTTGACTTGACTTCTGACTTAACCAGACCATCTAATTGACTTAACCATCCAGTCGAACATTCACCTAGTCGATCCACATTTGACTAGCCAGTCAGTTAGACTAAGTTTCCATTTCAAAGAATATAACAACCCAACATTTTCCCACTTGTTGTCTTCTTTGCAAAAACACGAGAACCTAAACTTATGTTCACTGACCTAGTGCAACAATTCCCATTGCCTCTCTACACCAAGACAACTTCACAACACTCACGGACTTGGTCAAAGAGTCAACTATGTTTTCCAAAGTGTCTACCTTCTCCAACAACGTCGTTTTGCTTTCCACCGCATCTCTCACAAAATAGTATTGTATATCAATATGCTTCATCCTAGAATGGTAAGTTGGGTTCTTTGCCAATAAAATTGCACTCTAACTATTACAATTTATCTTGATAGCTTACTGCTCAAACTTGATCCCTGAACACAATGTATGCAACCAGATGTCTTCTTTGATTGCATGGGTGGCTTCCATTTATTCAACTTCTATTGTCGACAAGGCTAATATTCTATGTCTCTTACTCATCCAACCGATTGCTCCACCAAACATTCTAAACACATATATGTTGGTTGACCTTCTTCGATCAAGATCTCCAACCCAATTGGCATTGACAAAGCGATGTACATTCACTTCCCTATTAGTTTCAAGTTTCCCTTGGTAACATATTGCATACTCGATTGTGCCACACAAGTACCTAAACACTCTTCTGACAATAGTCCAATTCTCTTTCCCAGGTGTCGACATGTATCTGCTTAATACTCCCAATGCATGAGCAATATCTGATCGAGTGCAAACCATTGCATACATTCGACTACCAACAACACTAGCATAGGGAATATGTTCCATGTCCTCTATTTCTCCCTATGTCTTTGGACATTGTTCAAGAATTAGTTTTACTCCCACATGAATAGGTACCTCGACCGGTTTGGACTCCAACATCTTGAAACATTTTAAGATGGTCTCAATGTGCTTCCTCTAATTTAACCAAAGTTTTATGACTACTCGATCTCTCTTAATTTCCATTCCCATAATGAAATTAACATAACCAAGATACTAAATAAACACATTAAAGTAACACACTTTACCTAAAGGCACTTTAGACCAAGTTGATCTTAACTAACTCCTAATTGTGTAAATATCTTAACATTTAAAACTAAACCCCATCAAAAGTGGTTAACATTCTTCACCCATTTTTTCTACATCAAGCTATCCATTTTTGCTAAAGAAAGTTTCCAAATTATTTCAATTTTCCAAATGGTTAACAAAATAATTATTTATATTTTGTCTACTACTAATTTATATATACCTTATATTTTGGATATATTTTTTTTTAATTTAGCTACTCTATTATATTGATATTGTACAAAATATGTATACACTTAAACCATTATGTTGTCAACTTCTCAAGGAGAGTGGATGGCAATTATCAAGAAAATAACAGATCTAGATCCATAGTTAAGTCTTCCCTCTGAGAGTAAAAAATACTACTAGAAAGCAAAAATATCATGTTAGCGTTACTTTGATTACCTATAATTTGATTCCAACATTCTATGAAAACATAAAAAAACATATCATAATGAAGGGACCTAGAGTAGTTGTTGTTGGGAATCATCTTTGAAAACAAAGTCCACGTGAATGCATACTAGTGGAGTGGTTCCATCGCGAGGAGCTCTAGTTGACTCCTTTTACCCTTTAACTACTTTCCCTATATCCTATTTCTTCTCACTCATTGGCTCTGAGTCCCAGATGGTATTTATCAATGGTTTATATTTTTTATCCAAATGGTTAAGTTTGTTTAAAATTTCTTGATGTTGGGTGCCCTTCTCCTCCACCACCTCTACTGTGAAATTTTTTTCATGCCAATAAATCTCCACCATTTTTAGACATTTAGTCTCTCAAAATATGGAAATGCTATATTTGGAATCCATTCTATAAGTTCCACATCAATCTGCCCAATAGAGGTCCACCCTCATTCTTCTCTAACTAGGTTTTCAATTCAATCAACTTTCTACTTGACCCGGCTTGCAAAACAATGGTGGTGCCCATTTATAGTTTCCATATCCTCCACCCTATCCCTTGATGAATTCAATTCCTTCCTCCACTCCTTTGAAGTCATGTATGTCCCATGCCTACCTCTTCTCACCCCTAGAGTTAATCCTTCTCCCAAAATCTTTGCTTCTCCATCCTCCTTACTCACCATCCTCTCTCTCTGGTGGCAAAGTCACTAGCCAAGTCTATGCACCCTTCGACTATGAGGTCACCCCCCAGAGTAGAATTTCAACTAACCAATGGTATTATTTCTCTACATATAGCAATAATTTGCAATGGTTCCAATAGATTTCCTCCTAACCAATGTTTTCTAGCACCCTCTTCTCCTCATAAGTGAATTTATTGTGACAGGAGGTGTAGACCCGTCTTTAGGAAAAGGGATCTAATTCATGGTGGCTTGAGGATTACCCCCAAAATTCCTTTGTACTTCCATATAAATGTGATGGATTTCATCAAGTGCCACCTATCTTTTGGGTGGACATGAGCCCAACTCTCCCACTCTCCTCCCTAACAACCTATAGGGGAACCTTATATTTTGGACATTATAATTGATAGTTATCATATATTTACACAATATTATATTATATATTTTAATTTATCATTATTATTGATGATTACAAATTTTAGATTTTTGTGGTGTGTATTATCATAATGCAAATTTTCCAGAAAATAATCCACGGTATTCATCTTTGTAGGTTGACGTTTCGAATCCAAACCGTGATCCATCTTTAGGAAAACAAGTCAAATGTAAGTAATAAAGATTAGATTAATTAGTACCAAATATGTGGGACAAAGATGTCAAAAAAGGTCAGATCATCTAAAAACGTGGAACCCTAAAGGCAAAATGCTAAAAAGATTGGAAACAAGAAACAATATAAAAACCATATTAGTATATTGATATTCTAAATAGTAATACAATGTTAATACTATTTTTTTTTGTAAGCAAGTTTTTCTATTCAAATATTAATAAGATGTAGAAAGGGTCAAACTCTTCAAGATGCTCAGGGAATCACTCTATCCATCTAACAAGTCCAAAAAAACCACATGTTTGCCAACTTTCCCTTGAAAGGAAATCGTGTTGGTTTTCAAAAAAGGACTGTAGCAGGCTAGTACTAAAAAACATATCAAGGAGTCTAAGAAACTGAAAGAAAAGGACCCTAGAGAGACTACAAACTAAAGCATATGCAGTTGAACCAAAGTAAAACCATTCAAAATATGACATTAAGAAACAAATATGTATTCAACCATGGAGATGAGGTACCTAAGGAGTTGATATAGAAGTCCCTACTAGATTAGTCACATCTTGAGGAGGTCGTTGAGACCCAGTAGACGAGCCACCAACACATACCATATGAAGAGATCTGTCATTCTCTTTCACTAACCAATAGACCATAGTGAGGAGCAATTTGTTCTTATCTTCTAGAGATTCCAATCTTTGTTTAAACTTTTTGTATTCTTGATCTTTTGGCAACATGCACTAGGATACCATAGTTTTGGTATGCCAATATAGCTCCAATGTTCTATAATATCCATGTTCTTGGAGCAACTGAGATCAGGAATTATTTATCCAACGTGTTTTTCCACCTCCCCATCTTCTTGGTAGGCCTTGATGATCTTGACATCTTCTTCTAAAGGTTGCATGGAATCTTTAGCCTATGGAGAGACCACATTTTCATAAACCTCAGTTGTTGCATATGATGCAAGGGTTCCCCATGTCTTATGAGTAGGATTCGAACAACCACGAACAACACGCAGAGCCATGGAAACTGCTAAAAGAGAAACATGCCACTCGCAAGTGGGGACCGAAGCGAGCACAAAGACATAATTCAAATCCGACCAAACCGAGAGCAAAACCCAAAGATAGGGTCAGAATAAACCAAATGTGGCTTGCAGACCATGCTAAGTATTCTAACCATATTCATGACAAGAGGAGCAGTGTGTACAGACATCTAGATGACACTTACAGTCATAAATGGAAATTCAAGCATGAAAAGGTCGAAGCTTGTCCCGCCTATGTCGTCCATTATCATCCCCTTCTTTCGACGGATCTGCCCTGTGTTAGAAATAATGAATTGTGCATGGGGGCTACATGCCTGATGGGACATGAAAATCCTCCCCACCGCCCATGCCATCCACCACATCATGGTTGTCCTACCTAGATGGAAATCGATCCGAAAAATGTTATTACTGTATTATTATTATTATTTTTATTTTTATTAAGAATTAATAGACTAATAAAGTATTATCATAGTGATATAATACCTAATAATAATAACCACACAAAAATATTTTAACAGTCTTAGTATTAATATATTATTAATTGATTAATAAAAAAATATATTTATCATTCTTAATATACTAAGAAAGTACAAAACCATAATATAATAATCATAATATTTTAATAATCCAATAAAATAATACAAAATTACATTAATAATATAATGAACTAGAGGCCCTATTACTATGATAACCTATTGCTATGTAACTAATGAGAAAGTATTATTAACAAGGGGATTTGCGGAGCAACAAGTCCCTGCCAAGAAGGGAGATAGCAACAAGAACTGTGATTCAAGCCAATAACGCTACAGAGAGAAAAAACATGTTTGTAGCTCCAGTTTGCAAGATTTGTTGCATGAGGCTAATCCAAACCAATCAGGTCAAACAGGACCGTTGGAAGGAACCCATAGTTGCTTACATCGAATTACAATTACCACACGCAAGCATGACAAGCTTTGTTTATTACAAGCATACCCTTCCAGTTCACAAGGTTGAGCCTACAGTTTGACCCATTCGTCTTGACAGCCAAGTTGGACTACAGTCAGACAGTCGAAGGGGCACGAAAATAAAAAATCGTTGGAAGGCAAGTCTTTAGGCAGTTCTTACTTACAAAACCGAAATTCGCCAAAAGAGAATGACTCTAAAATGCAAATATTTATCATATGTATAAAACTATATTTATTACTTAAAAAAAAACTTGATTTATCACTTGGGATTTTTGGTAGCTAGGTCATGATATCATTTAAACCCGTTGATATGATAGATGTCAGTGACACTTGCAATTACTTTATATAACAATCATTGAAGATAGTGCAAGATAAGATAGATGTCAATGACACTTGCAATTACTTTATATAAAGTGATTTATTTAACTCCTGCCATGTGCATTCCATTACATGGAGTGGTCTCCACTTGGTTCCCATGCTCACATGTAGTTTGCATGAATTATATGTGTGCATCCATCATGACCGAGTTTCAATCCCAGGTGGACCAAAGGATATGGTTTTGCAGTGGGTCGATTCAATTGCCATTGTATTTTACTCTGAGGAAAAAAATTGGATCTGAGCAGTTGTAAGGCATAAGGTTGGGACCCGAACATACAACACAGACAACATAGATGTTGTGGGATCCATGAACAAGGTTTTCACAGACCAAGGGATTTGAAACTCTAGACTTGGCTCTGGATAAAGGGAAAACCTCATAAGCTATTGCCAAGCTGATGGATTTGGCATCAGATACATACATTATTGATTATTAAGAGCGATGAAAATGTTTTATCTGAACATACAATTAACAATCAGCTTATCCAACGTAATGTAACCATTAAGATTTTACAAGGTGAGAAAGTCTCCGTAGATGGTTTGGTTGCCAGGGCCCGAGGGACAAAGACATGTCAACAAAAGTATGATAACAGGTAAATCCAGGCATGTTGCTTAGCGAACAACTGACGAAGTCCATTGCTTCTTCTACATGTGTTGAAGGTCAACTAAGTAAACTGAAACTCCAATCGTATCTAGGACTAAAACTGAAGAAAAAATCACAACGAAATCTGCTCCAAGCATAGGCTTTCAAACAGGCTTTGCAACTAGGGATGGAACTAAGTGAGGTAGCTCTTCTGCGCTGCCTTCAGTTGAAGGAAATCTATTTGGGTTTGATACCGTTATAATAGATATCTCTACAGTATAGCTTCATTCATGTATTTGGCTCCCTGAGCCACCACTTCGTACGTCCTTCCCTGTCTAACTGAGCCGCCTAACCCAAGTAGTTGTCGGTCGTTCTATTCTATCATTCCATGCATGGAATGTTCCTGCCCTCCTATCTCACCACTCGGGTGAGGAAGGGGAAGAAGCAGCATTCACTAGTCTTCAATTATCTTCAAATTCTCGTCGCGGAGCTCTGCCACTATGTTCAGCTTCAAGCGGCAATAACTCGTCCAAATGCATCCTCTTCTGCAATACGCACGATAGTATGCGGGCTGGGTGGAATGTTAGTGTTCCTGTACCGACTGGCCTATTGGAATCTCCATTAGTGGCTTATTAGTCTTTCAGCAATGTGAATGAAGTACGGTGAACTACCCGCCGAAGCGAAGGGGGAGAACGTGATAGCCAAATCAGGCCTCAAATCCTTAGCCTTGTTGCGAGAGAGAGAGAACTTGGCCGACTGTAAGACAAGATAGTTTGTGGATGGAAATCCAAGGAGGCAATCCGATGAATTCCCCTCGCCTATCAACAAGAGAAAAGTTTATCTCCACGGGATTTTTACAAAATCCTATTTTGATGTGAGACTCGTCTACCTTTGGTCTCAGGTTGATGAGGTCTTCATCCAACGAACTTGCAAACTTACGAAATGTTTGTTGGTTGGAAGTCTGGGGTTGAATCGACTGCAGGATTTTGTCTGCGAATACAAAGTACAAAGTGGTGTTTGTCCTTAAATTTGGAAGAGACATATCTGGATGGAGCGAGATGCCAATTAAGTTTTCACTTACAACTCTAGACAGACACACGATTGAAAGGATCCGACTGTTAGCATCAAACCCATAGTCAAGAAACTTTATATATGAATATGTTGATTATTATGATGACCATGAATGGCTGCAATTGGTTGTAGGGAAGTTCAAAGTGCTAGAGTTTGACTAAGATATTTCCATGACCCGGACAAACATAGAACTACAACAGGTATATGAACATGAGACTAAGATTTCTCCAGAAGGTAGATTTAAGAGCTCTTCATAAGAAAAATCAGGCAGTTAAGAGATTTGAGTAGCAAACAGACGGATTTAAGATGAAGGGATTTGTTGTGGTGGTAGTGTTGTCGCAATATACGTGTTGCTTTGATAGTGTGAAGAAAGGGAGATTTATGTGTGTTTCTTTGACAGTGCAGGGCAAGGGATATTTCTGAAGAGTGTCAATCGCGGAACGAATCTGGCATCCAGCGTGGTTTCTTCTCTAGGATTTATCTTCAATCTCAGCCCTACAGGACAGAAAAATCTTATTTTCAATGCTTGCAATGCGCAATAAGTATACGCAATTTCAATTCATTTCGCGCTTGCAATGCACAGAGTAAGTATTTTGGTTGTGTGTATAAAATAAAAAATCACCTCGCTTGATTCTATGGACCTGGAGCCAGAGCGCGATGGACATGGAACGGCAATGGACCTGGAGCTAGAGCCAACAACCCGACCTATTCTACAACTTGTTGGCACCATCAACAGGCATGTAAGGAGGTATATAACATCAACATGCATGTAAGGAGGTATATAAGGTAAGGTCACCGTAGTTTATTTGACAGCAGGGTTTATACCGTAGTTTATTTGACAACAGGGTTTATTTGACAGCAGGGTTTGCATGGCCAAGTAGGTGGAATCTCAACAACCTCAAGCTTAGGGAGTTGACAGTGAGCTACTGACAGTAAGAAGGTGGCAGCTAAGGAAAATCCAATAGGTGGCAGCTAAGGGAATTCCAATAAACATTAGAGAAAGCTCTACGATTTAACATTTAATGCCAAGAAGTAATGCTAGAAGTAGTTCTAGCAGTACTTGACTTCTGCAATATTACTCATAGAATATACACTTGAAAGTGATTTTAAGCCAAGATATGGTGAGGGTGTGCCTCAGGAAGAGGCCAAATAAGGCCTCAAACTTCAAACTTAGGACTAATAACCAAATGTGGGATGGAAATTTGAATGAAACTCTTAAAACTTTGGTTAAAGTGTTTGATTTTTGTATCGTATTAATGCAACAATGAAAAAACAATTACTATTAGTCCCTACAGCTCGAAGGGCGAGGACTAATAATACTTTTTTAATAAAATTATTAAAGTATTAATAATGCCTAGAGGCCCTAACAATACAATAGTAAAAGAAACATTAGTAACTAAAAAGGGTAATTAAACTATTAAAGTATTAATAATGCCTAGAGGCCCTAACAATACAATAGTAAAAGAAACATTAGTAACTAGAAAGGGTAATTAAATTATTAAAGTATTAATAATGCCTAGAGGCCAGGAGGTAAATAGACTAGTTACATTTTGGGCAACCTAATTTCGTGAGAATATTGAGATATCCAACAATCTTTATAATATATATGTTTGAAGACTTGATCTCATGACCTCTTGAATATAAACCACAATTCTCAACCACTTAAACTAACCCACAGACTTATATA
>SNQJ01S0250361.1:0-12873 GCA_010110895.2 Picea sitchensis
CCGGTTTGGTCTTAAACCGGTCGGCCGGTTCGGTTTTTCAACCGGTTCGACCTGGTCTGTCATCTAACCAGTCAAACCGGCCGGTTTTGGTTTCGGTTTACCGGTTTTTAAAACTATGGTTTCAACTCGCCTTCTCAAGCCATTTAAAGACATGTCGTCAATTTGGTCCAGGGGCATAAAATCCAAATTGAGTAGCATAACAGACTTCCTTAAGTTTCGACAAGTCTGTTTGGCCAAGGTCCACATGACTACACTAGTCAAAAAGACCCGACACAATGTTCTTGAAAATCAACCTCCTCTTTAGAAATTGCACAATGCCTCATTAACCAAAACCCTAGTGTTGGAAATACTCCAACAAATGGTTTTACGATCGAAGGAATGTTAGAGTAAGAGCCCCAATAGCTGAAACCCAATGCTACGGATCCAATGCAACTGACGGTTCGTTTATCCAAGTCTCGGTTTGAGTTTTATTGATAGTTGCAACTCACCTCCTCAGGGCATTCAAGGACATGTGGCGAATTTGGTCCAGGGGCATAAAATCCAAACCAAGCAGCATAATGGAGTTTTGTAAGCTCCTGCAAGTCTGTTTGGCCAATTCCCATGTGACTACACTAGAAAAAAATGCTCGACAGAGTGTTCTTGAAAATTGAACTCATCTTCAAAAATTGCACTATGCCTCGTTGACCAAAACCCTAGTGTCGGAGATACTACAACAACTGGTTTTTCGGTTGACAGAATGATAGTGTAGGGGCCCCACTAGCTGAAACCTAGTGCTCTTAATCCAATGCAATTGACGGTTCATGCATATGAGTCCCAATTTGATTTTTATCGAGAGTTGCAACTCGCCCCCTCAAGCCATTTAAGAACATGTGGTCAATTTGGTCTGGGGGCATAAAATCCAAACAAAGTAGCATAACGAACTTCCATAAGCTCCTGCGAGTCTATTTGGCCAAGGACCATGTGACTACACTAGCCAAAAAGACCTGACACAATGTTCTTGAAAATCAACCTCCTCTTCAGAAATTGCACTATGCCTCATTGACCAAAACCCTAGTGTTGGAGATACTCCAACAAATTGTTTTTCGATCGACGAAATGATAGGGTAGGATCCCCAATAGTTGAAACCGGGTACTGTGGAACCAATGCAACTGACAGTTCATGCATACAAGTCCCGGTTTGAGTTTTATCGATAGTTGCAACTCGCCTCCTCAAGCCATTCAAGGATATGTGGCCAATTTGGTCCGAGGCCATAAAATCCAAATTGAGCAGCATAATAGAGTTTTGTAAGCTCCCACAAGTCTGTTTGGACAAGTTCCATGCAACTGCACTAGCCAAAAATGTCGACATAGTGTTCTTGAAAATTGACCTCATCTTCAGAAATTGCACTATGCCTCATTGACAAAAACCCTAGTGCCGGAGATACTCCAACATATGGTTTTCCGGTCAATGGAATGATAGCGTGGGGGCCCCACTAGCTGAAAAATGGTGCTCTTAATCCAATGCAACAGAAAATTCATGCATCTATGTCCCAGTTTGAGTTTTATCCCGAGTTTCAACTCGCATCCTCAAGCCATTTAGAGACATGTGGTCAATTTGGTCCGGGGGCATAAAATCCAAACCGAATAGCATAACAAACTTCCTTAAGCTCCAACAAGTCTATTTGGCCAAGGCCCACATGACTACACTAGCCAAAAAGACCCAACACAGTGTTCTTGAAAATCGACCTCCTCTTCATAAATTGCACAATGCCTCATGGACAAAAACCCTACTGTTGGATATACTCCAACAAATGGTTTTTCGGTCGAAGGAATGATAGCGTAAGAGCCCCAATAGTTGAAACCCAGTGCTACGAATCCAATGCAACTGACGATTCGTGCATCCGATTCTCGATTTGAGTTTTATTGATAGTTGCAATTCACCTCCTCAGGCCATTCAAGGACATGTGGGCAATTTGGTCCAGGGGCATAAAATCCAAACCAAGTAGCATAATGGAGTTTCGTAAGCTCCCGCAAGTCTGTTTGGCCAATTCCCATGCGACTACACTAGCAAAAAATGCTGGACAGAGTGTTCTTGAAAATCAAACTCATCTTCAGAAATTGCATTATGCCTCATTGACCAAAACCCTAGTGTCAGAGATACTACAACAAATGGTTTTTTGGTCTACGGAATGATAGCGTAGGGGCCCCACTAGCTAAAACCTAGTGCACTTAATCCAATGAAATTGACGATTCATGCATATGAGTACCGATTTGATTTTTATTGAGAGTTGCAACTCGCCTCCTCAAGCCATTTAAGGACATGTGGTCAATTTGGTCAAGGGGCATAAAATCCAAACAGAGTAGCCTATCGAAATTCCATAAGCTCTTGCAAGTCTATTTGGCCAAGGACCACGTGACTACACTAGCCAAAAAGACCTGACACAGTGTTCTTGAAAATCAACCTCCTCTTCAAAAATTGCACTATGCCTCATTGACCAAAACCCTAGTGTTGGAGATACTCCAACATTTTTTTTTTCGGTCAACGGAATGATAGGGTAGGAGCCCCAATAGTTGAAACCAAGTACTTTGAATCCAATGCAACTAACGGTTCAGGCATCCGAGTCCTGGTTTGAGTTTTATCGATAGTTGCAACTCGCCTCCTCAAGCCATTCAAGAACGTGTGGTCAATTTGGTCTGAGGGGATAAAATCCAAATTGAGTAGCATAACAGAGTTCCGTAAGCTCCCACAAGTCTGTTTGGACAAGTTCCATGCAACTGCACTAGCCAAAAATGTCGGCATAGTGTTCTTGAAAATCGACGTCATGTTTAGAAATTGCTCTATGCCTCATTGATCAAAATCCTAGTGTCGGAGATACTCCAACAAATGGTTTTCTGATCGACAGAATGATAGCATAGGGGCCCAACTAGCTGAAAAATGGTGCTCTTAATCCAATGCAACTGAGGATTCATGCATCTAAGTGCCAGTTTGAGTTTTATCACAAGTTTCAACTCGCCTCCTCAAGCCTTTTAAAGACATGTGTTCAATTTGGTCCAGGGGCATAGAATCCAAACCGAGTAGCATAACAAACTTCCTTAAGCTCCAACAAGTCTGTTTGGCCAAGGCCCACATGACTACACTAGCCAAAAAGACCCGACACAGTGTTCTTGAAAATCGACCTCCTCTTCATAAATTGCACAATGCCTCATTGACCAAAACCCTAGTGTTGGAGATACTCCAACAAATGGTTTTCTGGTAGAAGGAATGATAGAGTAAGATCCCCAATAGCTGAAAACCAGTGCTACAGATCCAATGCAACTGACGGTTCATGCATCCGAGTCTCGGTTTGAGTTTTATTGATAGTTGCAACTCGCCTCCTCAAGCCATTCAAGGACATGTGGCCAATTTGGTCCAGGGGCATAAAATCCAAATCGAGCAGCATAATGGAGTTTCGTAAGCTCCCACAAGTCTGTTTGGCCAATTCCCATGCGACTACACTAGAAAAAAAAGCTCGACAGAGTGTTCTTGAAAATCGAACTCATCTTCAAAAATTGCATTATGCCTCATTGACCAAAACCCTAGTGTCGGAGATACTCCAACAAATGGTTTTCCGGTCTACGAAATGATAGTGTAGGGGCCCCACTAGATGAAAAATGGTGCTCTTAATCCAATGCAACTAACAATTCATGCATATGAGTCCCAGTTTGAGTTTTATCGTGAGTTTCAACTCACCTCCTCAAGCCATTTAGAGACATGTGGTCAATTTGGTCTAGGGGCATAAAATCCAAACCGAGTATCATAACAGTCTTCCTTAAGCTCTGACAAGTCTGTTTAGCCAAGGCCCACATGACTACACTAGACAAAAAGACCCGACACAATGTTCTTGAAAATTGATCTCCTCTTCAAAAATTGCACAATGTGTCATTGACCAAAACCCTAGTGTTGGAGATACTCCAACAAATGGTTTTTCGGTCGAAGGAATGATAGCGTAAGAGCCCCAATAGTTGAAACCTAGTGCTACAGATCCAATGCAACTGACGGTTCGTGCATCCGAGTCTCGGTTTGAGTTATATTGATAGTTTCCACTCGCCTCTTCATGTCATTCAAGGACATGTGGCCAATTAAGTCCAGGGGCATAAAATCCAAACCGAGTAGCATAATGGAGTTTCGTAATCTCTCGCAAGTCTGTTTGGCCAATTCCCATGCGACTACACTAGCAAAAAATGCTCGACAGAGTGTTTTTGAAAATCAAACTCATCTTCAGAAATTGCACTATGCCTCGTTGACCAAAACCATTGTGTCAGAGATACTTCAAAAAATGGGTTTTCGGTCGATGGAATGATAGTGTAGGGGCCCCACTAGTTGAAACCCAGTGCTCTTAATCCAATGAAATTGATGGTTCATGCATATGATTCCAGGTTTGATTTTTATCGAGAGTTGCAACTCGCCTACTCAAGCGATTTAAGGACATGTGGTCAATTTTGTCCGGGGGCATAAAATCCAAACAAAGTAGCATAACAAAATTCCATAAGCTCATGCAAGTCTATTTGGCCGATGACCACGTGACTACACTAGACAAAAAGATTGGACACAATTTTCTTGTAAATCGACCTCCTCTTCAAAAATTGCACTATGCCTCATTGACCAAAACCCTAGTGTTGGAGATATTCCAACAAATTGTTTTTCGGTCGATTGAATGATAGGTTAGGAGCCCCAATAGTTGAAACCAGGTACTCCGAATCCAATGCAACTGACGGTTCATTCATCCGAGTCCCGTTTTGAGTTTTATCGATAGTTGCAGCTCACCTCCTCAAGCCATTCAAGGACATGTGGCCAATTTGGTCTGAGGGCATAAAATCCAAATCGAGCAGCATAACAGAGTTCCGTAATCTCCCACAAGTCTGTTTGGACAAGTTCCATGCAACTGCACTAGCCAAAAATGCCGGCATAGTTTTCTTGAAAATTGACCTCATCTTCAGAAATTGCACTATGCCTCATTGACCAAAACCCTAGTGCCGGAGATACTCCAACGAGTGGTTTTCCGGTCAACAGAATGATAGCGTAGGGGCCCCACTAGATGAAAAATGGTGCTCTTAATCCAATGCAACTGACGATTCATCCATTTGAGTCCCGGTTTGAGTTTTATCGTGAGTTTCAACTCGCCTCCTCAAGCCATTGAGAGACTTGTGGTCAATTTGGTCCAGGGGCGTAAAATCCAATCCGAGTAGGATAACAAACTTCCTTAAGATCCGACAAGTCTGTTTGGCTCAGGCCCACATGACTACACTAGACAAAAAGACTCTACACAGTGTTCTTGAAAATCGACCTCCTCTTCATAAATTGCACAATGCCTCATTGACCAAAACCTGAGTGTTGGAGATACTCCAACAAATGGTTTTTCGGTCGAAGAAATGATAGAGTAAGAGCCCCAATAACTGAAACCCAGTGCTACAGATCCAATGCAACTGATGGTTCATGCATCTGAGTCTCGGTTTGAGTTTTATTGATAGTTGCAACTCGCATCCTCAGGCCATTCAAAAACATGTGGCCAATTTGGTCCAGGGGCATAAAATCCAAACCGAGCAGCATAATGGAGTTTCATAAGCTCCCACAAGTCTGTTGAGTCAATTCCCATGTGACTACACTAGCAAAAAATGCTCGACAGAGTGTTCTTGAAAATCAAACTCATCTTCAGAAATTGCACTATGCCTCATTGACCAAAACCGTTGTGTCGAAGATACTACAACAAATGGTTTTTCGGTCGACGGAATGATAGCGTAGGGGACTCACTAGCTGAAACCCAGTGCTCTTAATCCAATGAAACTAACAGTTCATGCATATGAGTCTCGGTTTGATTTTTATCAAGAGTTGTAACTCGCCTCCTTAAGCTATTTAAGGACATGTGGTCAATTTGGTCTAGGGGCGTAAAATCCAAACAGAGTAGCATAAGGAAATTCAATAAGCTTGTGCAAGTCTATTTGGCCAAGGACCACGTGACTACACTAGCCAAAAAAATCGGACATAGTGTTCTTGAAAATCGACCTCCTCTTCAAAAATTGCACTATGCCTCATTGACCAAAACCCTAGTGTTGGAGATACTCCAACAAATTGTTTTTCGGTCGATGGAATGATAGGGTAGGAGCCCCAAAATTTGAAACCAGGTACTCTGAATCCAATGAAACTGACGGTTCATACATCCGAGTCCCGGTTTGAGTTTTATCGATAGTTGCAACTTGCTTCCTCAAGCCATTCAAGGACATGTGGCCAATTTGGTCCAAGGGCATAAAATCCAAATCAAGCAGCATAACAGAGTTCCGTAAGCTCCCACAAGTCTGTTTGGACAAGTTCCATGCAACCACACTAGCCAAAAATGCCGGCATAGTGTTCTTGAAAGTCGACCTCATCTTTAGAAATTGCACTATGCCTCATTAAACAAAACCCTAGTGCCGGAGATACTCCAACAAATGGTTTTTTGGTCGACGAAATGATAGCGTAGGGGCCCCACTAGCTGAAAAATGGTGCTCTTAATCCAATGAAACCGACTATTCATGCATCTGAGTCCCGGTTTGAGTTTTATCGCGAGTTTCAACTCACCTCCTAAAGCCATTTAGAGACATGTGGTCAATTTGTTCCAGGGGCATAAAATCCAAATTGAGTAGCATAACATACTTCCTTAAGCTCCAACAAGTCTGTTTGGCCAGGGCCCACATGACTACACTAGACAAAAAGACTCGACACAGTGTTCTTGAAAATCGACCTCCTCTTCATAAATTGCACAATGCCTCATTGACCAAAACCTTAGTGTTGGAGATACTCCAACAAATGGTTTTTCGGTCAAAGAAATGATAGATTAAGAGCCCCAATAGTTGAAACCCAGTGCTACAGATCCAATGCAACTGATGGTTCGTGCATCCAAGTCTCGGTTTAAGTTTTATTGATAGTGCAACTCACCTCCTCAGGCCATTCAAAAACATGTGGCCAATTTGGTCCAGGGGCATAAAATCCAAACCGATCAGCATAATGGAGTTTCGTAAGCTTCCGCAAGTTTTTTTGGCCAATTCCCATGCGACTACACTAGAAAAAAATGCTCGACAAAGTGTTCTTGAAAATCGAACTCATCTTCAGAAATTGCACTATGCCTCATTGACCAAAACCCTAGTGTCGGAGATACTACAACAAATGATTTTTCGGTCGACGAAATGATAGCGTAGGGGCCCTACTAGATGAAACCTAGTGCTCTTAATCTATTGAAATTGACGGTTCATCCATAGAGTCCCGGTTTGATTTTTATCG
Organism: Picea sitchensis; assembly: GCA_010110895.2. Lineage (NCBI taxonomy): Eukaryota > Viridiplantae > Streptophyta > Pinopsida > Pinales > Pinaceae > Picea > Picea sitchensis. Next base: position 7,270 of record SNQJ01S0250361.1, read on the forward strand.
AGAGTTGCAACTCGCCTCCTCAAGCCATTTAAGGACATGTGGTCAATTTGGTCCGGGGGCATAAAATTCAAATAGAGTAGCATAACGAAATTCCATAAGCTCCTGCAAGTCTATTCGGCCAAGGACCATGTGACTACACTAGCCAAAGAGACCCAACACAATGTTCTTGAAAATCAACCTCCTCTTCAAAAATTGCACTATGCCTCATTGACCAAAACCCTAGTGTTGGAGATACTCCAACAAATTGTTTTTCGTTTGACGGAATGTTAGGGTAGGAGCCCCAATAGTTGAAACCAAGTACTCTGAATCCAATGCAATTGACGGTTTATGCATCTGAGTCCCGGTTTGAGTTTTATCGATAGTTGCAACTCGCCTCCTCAAGCCATTCAAGGACATGTGGCCAATTTGGTCTGAGGGCATAAAATCCAAATCGAGCAACATAACAGAGTTTCGTAAGATCCCTCAAGTCTGTTTGGACAAGTTCCATGCAACTGCACTAGCCAAAAATGTCGGCATAGTGTTCTTGAAAATCGACCTCATGTTCAGAAATTGCACTATGCCTCATTGAACAAAACCCTAGTGCCAGAGATACTCCAACAAATGGTTTTTCGGTCGACGAAATGACAGCGTAGGGGCCCCAATAGCTGAAAAATTGTGCTCTTAATCCAATGCAACTGGCGATTCATGCATCTGAGTCCCGGTTTGCATTTTATCGTGAGTTTCAACTCACCTCCTCAAGCCATTTAAAGACATCTTGTCAATTTGGTCTAGGGGCATAAAATCCAAACCGAGTAGCATAACAGACTTCCTTAAGCTCCGACAAGTTTGTTTGGCCAAGGCCCACATGACTACACTAGCCAAAAAGACCCAACACAGTGTTCTTGAAAATCAACCTCCTCTTTAGAAATTGCAGAATGCCTTATTGACCAAAACCCTAGTGTTGGAGATACTCCAACAAATGGTTTTCCGGTCGAAGGAATGATAGAGTAAGAGCCCCAATAGCTGAAACCCATTGCTACAGATCCAATGCAACTGATGGTTCGTGCATCTGAGTCTCGATTTGAGTTTGATTGATAGTTGTAACTCGCCCCCTCAGGCCATTCAAGGACATGTGGCCAATTTGGTCCAGGGGCATAAAATCCAAACCGAGTAGAATAATGGAGTTTCATAAGCTCCCGCAAGTCTATTTGGCCAATTACCATGTGACTACACTAGCAAAAAATGGTCGACAAAGTGTTCTTGAAAATCGAACTCATCTTCAGAAATTGCACTATGCCTCATTGACCAAAACCTTGGTGCCGGAGATACTACAACAAATGGTTTTTCGTTCAACGGAATGATAGCGCAGGGGCCCCACTAGTTGAAACCCAATGCTCTTAATCCAATGCAATTGATCGTTCATGCATATGAGTCCCGGTTTGATTTTTATCGAGAGTTGCAACTTGCCTCCTCAAGATATTTAAGGACATGTGGTCAATTTGGTCTGGGGGCATAAAATCAAAATAGAGTAGCATAACGAGCTTCCATAAGCTCTTTCAAGTATATTTGGCCAAGGACCATGTGACTACACTAGCCAAAAAGACCTGACACAGTGTTCTTGAAAATCAACCTCCTCTTCAAAAATTGCACTATGCCTCATTAACCAAAACCCTAGTGTTGGAGATACTCCAACAAATTGTTTTTCAATCAATGAAATGATAGGTTAGGAGCCCCAATAGTTGAAACCAGTAACTTCGGATCTAATACAACTGACGGTTCATGCATCCGAGTCTCAGTTTTCTTTTTATGCCCAGTTGCAAGTCGCATCCCAAACAATTTCGGGGACTCTTGGCGAATTCCTCCTCAGGGCATAAAAGACTAATGGAGCAACATTTTTGAGTTCCATGAGATGCTGCAAGCTTGTTTAGGTATGGAATAGGTGGCCACATTATCCATCCGCTCTTGAGGGACGATTTCATAAATTGGACCCCTTAATCCAAATGCTGCATTGCTTCAAACTGAGCAAAACACTAGTTATTGAAATCAATGAGTAAAACAACTTTCGAGGCTTGGAAACTGGGAGTGAGGGGTGTTCTAGCTGAAATCCTATATTATTAATCCATCGTATTTGACGGTTACTCAATCCGAGTCTCGGTTTTTGTTTTATGCACAGTTGCAAGTCCATCCCAAACAATTTCAGGGACTCTTGGCCAATTCCTCCTCAGGGCATAGAAACCTAACGGAGCAACATTTTTGAGTTCTATGAGATGTTGCAAGCTTGTTTAGGCATGGACTAGGTGACCACATTATCGATTTTCTCACGAGGGACGGTTTCATAAATTGGACACCTTAATCCAAATGTTGCATTGCTTCAAACTGAACAAAACACTAATTCGCAAAATCAATGAGTAAAGCAACTTTCGAGGCATGGCACTCGAGAGTGAGGGGTGCTCTAGCTGAATTCCTATCCCAGTAATCCATCGAAGTCGACGGTTCCTCAATTCGAGTCTCGGTTTTCTTTTTATGCCCCCAGTTGCAAGTGGCATCCCAAACCATTTCAGGGACTCTTGTCCAATTCCTCCTCAGGGCATAAAAACCTAATGGAGCAACATTTTTGAGTTCCGTGAGATGCTACAATCTTGTTTAGGCATGGACTATGTGACCACATTGTCCATCCACTCCCGAGGCATGGTTTTATAAATTGGACCCCTAAATTTAAATGTTGCATTGCTTCTTACTGAGCAAAACCCTAGCTCTCAAAATCGATGAAAAAAACAACTTACGAGGGAGTGGACCCACGAGTGAGGGGTGCTCTAGTTGAAATCCTATGCCAGAAATCCAATGGAGACAATAGTTCCTCAATCTGAGTCTTGGTTTTCGTTATATACCGAGTTGCAAGTCACATCCCAAACCATTTCGGGGACTCCTGGCCAATTTCTCCTTAGGGCATAAAAACCTAATGGAGAAACATTTTTGAGTTCTGTGAGACGCTGCAAGCTTGTTTAGGCAAGGAATAGGTGACCACATTATCCATTTTCTCACGAGGGACAGTTTCATAAATTGGACCCCTTAATCCAAATGTTGAATTTCTTCAAACTGAGCAAAACACTAATTCACGAAATCAATGAGTAAAGCAACTTTTGAGGCATGGCACCTGAGAGTGAGGGGTGCTCCAGCTGAAATCCTATCCCAATAATCCATCAAAGTCGAGGGTTCCTCAATCTGAGTCTCATTTTTCTTTTTATGCCTAGTTGCAAGTGGCATCCCAAACCATTTCAGTGACTCTTGTCCAATTCCTCCTCAGGGCATAAAAGCCTAACAAAGCAACATTTTTGAGTTCCGTGAGATGCTGCAATCTTGTTTAGGCATGGACTATGTGACCACATTGTCTATCTTCTCCCGAGGCATGGTTTTATAAATTGGACCCCTAAATTTAAATGTTGCATTGCTTCTTACGAGAAAAACCCTAGCTCTCAAAATCGATGAAAAAAACAACTTACGAGGGATTGGACCCGGGAGTGAGGGATGATCTTGCTGAAATCCTATGCCAGAAATCCAATGGAGACAATGGTTCCTCAATCTGAGTCTTGGTTTTTCGTTATATACCGAGTTGCAACTCGCATCCCAAACCATTTTGGGGATTCTTGGCCAATTCCTCCTCAGGGCATAAAAACCTAACGAAGCAACATTTTTGAGTTCCATGAGATGTTGTAAGCTTGTTTAGGCATGGAATAGGTGACCACATTATCCATCTGCTCATGAGGGATGGTTTCATAAATTGGACCCCTTAATCCAAATGCTACATTGCTTCAAACTGAGCAAAACACTAATTCTCGAAATCAATGAGTAAAGCAACTTCCGAGGCATGGCACCCGAGAGTGAGGGGTGCTCTAGCTGAAATCCTATCCCAATAATCAATCGAAGTTGACGGTTCCTCAATCCGAGTCTCGGCTTTCTTTTTATGCCCAGTTGGAAGTGGCATCCCAAACCATTTCGGGGACTCTTGTCCAATTCCTCCTCAGGGCATAAAAGCCTAACAAAGCAAAATTTTTGAGTTCCGTGATATGCTGCAATATTGTTCAGGCATGGACTATGTGATCACATTGTCCATCCGCTCCTGAGGCATGGTTTTATAAATTGGACCCCTAAATCCAAATGTTGTATTGCTTCTTACTGAGAAAAACCGTAGTTCTCAAAATCGATGAAAAAAGTAACTTCTGAGGGATTGGACCCGGGAGTGAGGGGTGCTCTAGATGAAATCCTATGCTAGGAATCCAACAGAGATGATGATTCCTCAATCCAAGTCTCGGTTTTAGTTTTATGCCCAATTGCAAGTCGCATCCCAAACCATTTCGAGGACTCTTGGCCAATTCTTCCTCAGGGCATAAAAACCTAGCAGAGCAACTTTTTTGAGTTTTGTGAGATGTTACAAGCTTGTTTAGGAATGGAATAGGTGACCACATTATCGATCTGCTCAAGAGGGACGGTTTCATAAATTGGACCCCTTAATCCAAATGTTGCATTGCTTCAAACTGACCCAAACACTAATTATCGAAATCAATGAGTAAAGCAAGTTTTGAGGCACAACACACGAGAGTGAGGGGTGATCTAGCTGAAATCCTATCCCAGTAATCCATCAAAGTTGATGGTTCCTCAATCCGAGTCTCGATTTTCTTTTTATGCCTAGTTGCAAGTCGCATCCCAAACCATTTTGGGGACTCTTGGCCAATTCCTCCTCAGGGAATAAAAACCTTAAGGCACGACATGACATAGCATGGAAATGCAAGGCATGATATGGAAAGACAAGGCACGACAAGTAAATGCAAGGCATGGTATGGAGGGGCATGGCATGGCATGGAATTGAAAGACAAGGCATGGCATGGCATGAAAACACATGGAAAGGCAAGCCATGGCATGGAATGGCATGGCATGGCATGGCAACACATGGCAAGGTAAGGCATGCAAAGGAAAGCCATGGCATGGCATGGCATGGCAAAGTATGGCATGGCATGGAATGACATGGCAAGGTAAGGCAAGGCAATACACCTTGACACCTTTTATTATGTTTTTGTCATAATTTTCAACCCTTTAGGGCTTGATGTATTGAATTTTGTCTTTGGAAGGATTGACATTTGGATGTGGTGTTAAGAACCAAACATTAATATAGCATAGAAAAACCTCAGGAAACATACTCAATGCCTTGAAAAAGAGATAATTTCAGATAATAAGCCTCTTCGAGGGGGCAACCTCCTTTTACCCCACTTAAATGTTCAAGTACAAGGTGATTCAAAATGAAAATGTCTCCTTGGTATATATAGGAGACTAGGAGGAATAATCACAAATAATGGCCTAAAGCCGACATAATTAAAATAACATTACTAATCTAAATTACAACTAATGGCCTAAAGCTGACATAAATAAAATAGCATTACTAAATATGTCCCAATTAAGGGGTAATGAGCCAATATTAGGGCTTAACATGCCCCTCCCCTTGAGACAAGTGTTTTCCACAACGCTTGAGTAACTCTGGATGCTTCTGTATGAAAGACTCATCTTCCCAAGTGGAATCTTCAGCCGGTAGTTTCCTCCATTTAATGAGATACTCTGAAATGGATCTATTCCTCA
>SNQJ01S0250362.1:0-12873 GCA_010110895.2 Picea sitchensis
ATTCCAAGAGCCATGACCTTGAAGAGTTTAAGAAAGCCAAACCACCCATGTTTGATGGAGAAATTAAAAAGGGGGAAGAAGCAGAAGTTTGGCTACTAGGCTTGAAGAAGTACTTCAGAGTCCATGGCTACTCTGAAAACTTAAAGCCTCGAATAATCATTTTCAACTTGAATGGAAAGGCCTCCATTTAGTGGGAGGACCTTAGGAATGTTAAAGGAATCCATGAGAAGGACTTGTCATGGAAACAATTTGAGAAATACTTTAAGAAGAAGTATATGTTGGAAAAATACTTTGATGGGAAGACCAAGGAGTTCTATGAACTCAAGTTAGGACAACTCAGAATAGATGAATATATCTACAAATTTCTTGAGATGATAAGGTATGTGCCCTACATAAAGGATGAAAAGGTAAAGATGCAATGATTTATTAGTGGACTGCCTCAGTCATTCCGGGATAGAATTAAGTTTGATGAACCCAAGACCTTAGAAGATACTATCTAGAAGGCATGGTATTGCTATGAGCAATTCAAGAATAAGACAAAACCTCACGAGGATTGGAAGAAGAAAAGTAATTCAGGATTCAAGAAGAAGGGGTTTAAACCCTCAAGATTTAAGAACCATGGGAAAAATTCTAAGATGAGCCTTCCTACTAAAAGTGTATACCAACAGAATTTCCCATCACAAAGTGGTAATAAACCCTTTAGAGTAGCCCCAAGAAAGATTGATAACACAAAGAGAGAAACCTTGAAATGTTGGGGTTGTAGAGAAGAACAACTGCTGAGGGACTATCCACATAGGCAACAAAAAAATAGGAGGATCTACAACATCCAGGAGGCTACCACAGTCAATGATGTGGCTAGGAGCATGCCACAAATTTATGCAGCCTTGGATAATAGACAAGATGACCACCAAGCTTCAGTGGTGGAGATGGAAGGTATGATTTCCAACCATCTAGTTTCCATTTTAATTGACCCATCAAACTATTGAGAAATGTAAATTGCAACAAGTAAAGCATGCTAAATCATGGCTGGTGCAACTAGCCACTGGAACTAAAAGAAAGGTAACAAAGGCCATACTAGCATGCCAATTCATTATGAATGGATCACCCACCCAAGCAACCTTAAACATGCTCCCTTTAGGAGCCTATGACTTGTTGATTGACATGGACTGGTTGGCTACCCATAAAACCAAGTTGAAATGTTACAATAAAACTTTGGAGTGTGAAGATGAAGAAGGGAGAAAAATCACCCTACAAGGAATTCAAAAGCATGTCTCATTGAGACAAATATCATCCCTTCAAGTGAAGAAGTATTGCATAAAAGGATGTCCTTTGTATGGAATACAAGTGTTGAAATCTGTTGAGAACAATAAACCAAGCCTAGAGGACCATATTATATTAAGAGAGTATAAATATGTGTTTCCAAAAGAGGTACCAGGTCTACCTCCAAGAAGAGATATTGACTTTTCAATAGAACTTGTACTAGGAGCGGCGCCAGTGTCTAGAACACCCTATAGAATGAGTACACCAGAGCTGGTTGAGCTCAAACTACAACTAAAGGAGATGTTGGACAAAGGCTACATTCGTCCTAGTGTGTCTCCATGGGTGGCACCAACCTTATTTGTGAAAAAGAAGGATGACACACTCAGTATGTGCATAGACTATAAACAACTTGATAAGATGACCATTAAGAATAAGTATCCCTTGCCAAGGATCAATGACTTGTTTGATCAATTAAAGAGTGCTACAATTTTCTCCAAGATTGACTTGAGGTCGGGATACCATCAAGTCCGAATTAAGGATGAAGACATCCACAAAACAACCTTTAGGACAAGATATGGGCACTATGAATCTGTGGTGGTGCCATTTGGGCTTATCAATGCACCAACCACTTTTATGTGCTTAATGAATAATGTACTAAGTAAGTTCTTGGATAGATTTGTGTTGGTTTTCATTTATGATATCCTAATATATTCTAAGAGTAGGGAATAACATGAAGAATATCTCAAGTTAGTGCATCAAGTACTAAGAGAACATCAACTCTATGCTAAATTTAGAAGTGTGATTTTTTCCAAAAACAAGTCCATTACATAGGCCATGTTATTTCTGAAAAAAGAGTGGCAGTTGATCCCGACAATATCAAATCCATTATGGATTGGCCTACCCCAAAGGATGTATATGATATCATATCCTTTATAGGCCTAGTAGGATAATATAGAAGGTTCATAAAGGGATTCTCCAATATTAGTTGCACAATCAACTTCCTTCAGAAAAAGGGAGTTAAATTCATTTGGACACTAGAATGTGAAGAGAGATTTCAACAACTAAAATACCTCCTAACTAATGCACCTGTGTTGAAGATTGCATACCCAAACATGGACTTCCTTGTGTGTACAGATGCCTGCAAGGAAGGTCTCAGAGGATTCCTTATGCAAGGACACATGATTTGCTACGAATCCATAAAATTGAATGAGCATTAAATCAATTATGTGAACCACAATTTGGAATTGGCTCCCATAGTACATGCCTTAAAAATGTGTAGGAATTACCTCCTAAGTAGAAGATTTGTGCTTATGTAGACCATAGTGGATTGAGATATTTGTTTGATCAACCAAAACTCAATGCTAGACAAGCTAGATGGATGGCTCTCCTTAGTGAGTTTGATTTTGAAATCAAACATATCAAAGGAAAATAAAATAGGGTGGTTGATGCCCTTAGTAGAAGCATGAAAGTGATTCACTTGGTAGCCGTAAGCACCTGTGAAACAGACGTTAGGGAGAGAGTCAAAAGTGCACAAGAAATAGATGCATTTTTCAATACCGTGAAATCATACTTAGAGCAAGAGCCCACATGGCTGAATTATGAGGGTTATCAAGTTCCAAATGATGGAATTCTAACTTACAAAGGTAGGTTGTATATTCCAAATTGTGGTGACTTGAAGAGGTCCATAATGGATGAACTACACAAAAGACCATATACCGGACATCCTGGTTATCAGAAAATGATCACAACCACTAAGAAACTATTTTATTGGCCCGGAATGAAAAAGGATGTGGCTAATTACTTGGATAAATGTCTAGAATGTCAGCAGGTTAAGGGAGATCATCAATATCCAACAGGGATGTTGCAGCCCCTACCAATCCCATAATGGAAATTGGAAACCATCTCCATGGATTTCATCACAGGGTTACCAAAATCAACCAAACATAATGACACCATCATGGTAGTTGTGGACAAACTGAGCAAGGCTGCTCACTTTATTCTCTTCAAATCAACTTGCAAGGCAATATATATCACCAACATTTTTATGAAATAAATATTTAGACTGCATGGCATTCCTAAGGAAATCATATCCGACAGAGATACAAAATTTACTTCAAACTTTTGGAAATCTCTGTTTGCTGGTTTTCAAACTAAATTACTATTTAGTACAACCTATTACCCTCAAACTAATGGGAAGATAGAGATGGTAAACCAAGTGTTAGAGGACATGTTAAGGATGCATGTAATGCATCAACCCAAGAAATGGGAAGACTACCTACCACTGGTATAATTTACTTATAACAATGGATATCAAGAGTCATTGAAGATGAGCCCTTTTCAGGCCCTCTATGGTAGACAATGCGATATTCCAATCATCTGGAATAATCCAGTAGAAAAAATTACTATCGGGCCAGATATGCTAAAGGAAATGGAACAACATGTAGTTTAGATAAAACATAATTCGAAAACAGCTCAGGATAGACATAAAAGCTATATAGACATAGAAAAGGACTCCTAGAGAGTTCAAAGCAGGGGATCATGTGTATCTCCGAGTTAGGCCTAGAAAAAGTTCCTTGAGAATGGGAGCTTGTGCCAAGATGGAACCTCAATATTGTGGACCCTTTGAAATTTTGGATAAAGTGGGACTTGGAGCTATAGACTAGAACTTCCTCCCACAATGAAGGCACATAATTTTTTCCATGTTTCGTTACTAAAGAAATATGTACATGATTCTAATCATATAATTGATTGGTCTATGATTCAGGTGGAACCAGAGGGAGAATTCCTGCCAGAGCCACAATGCATAATAGACATGAAGGAAATCCCACTCAGGAACAAAACCATTGCATAGGTCAAGGTGCAATGGAAACACTTTGGTCCAGATGAAGCTACAGGGGAAATGGATGAAACATGCATACCCATTTTTGTTTACTTCTGTACATATAGAACACATTGGTAGGTAGAACATCGAGGATGATGTTCCTTTAAGGGGGAGGGGATTTTAATATCCATGTTTCCTCTAGCTTGTAAATATAACTACAACTTTCCAAAAGACTATGGGCTGACTGAATATGTGTGGATGTTGGAATTGATGAACCTTGTTGTTAGAAAAGGTAATGTATGTATTTTTGTTATTAAATAAAATGAATAGTGTTGCATAACTGCTGAAGGGATTTTCCAAGGTAGATCATGATGTTATGAGAGAGATGGTGAAAGGAACCAACAATGGTTGAGATGACCCCCACCAGACCAATACCTTACTAGATTTAAATTACTTAGACCTAGAACAATCCTTTGACCCATAAATAAGTTACCAGTCATGTTGGTAGTTGGGAAGTCCTCCTCAAGAGTTAATAAGGAGATGGGAAGAGTACCCATTTGAAAGACTTCCTGACTTGACCATGAATTAGGGACTCAAACCCACACAATCGTGTCGAGGAAGGAAAGAAAAGAAGGGAATTCATGGGCAGAGAAGGAGGATTTCCAAAGGAGATGAGTCGAGAGATCATTCTTCCAAAGAGAGAAGAGCGTGTGCAACTCTCTGGTTATGAGGAGAACTGCACAACAAGCTTTCTCTGGGTGCAAGAAGTTGCTCGCAGTATTTTCAGTTCAAGCTGATAAATGGGGTTGTAGGAAGACAAGTGATTGAGGAAGCACTTGTTGTAGACCCCCTTGCTTGGTGAAGAGAAAACCAATTGCCAAGTTCCTATGGGAGGAGGAGAGTGGCCTCCATCCCTGACTATCGCTGAACAAGAAGGAAGAGTCTCTCTCAAGGCATCATGATCTAGCTAGTGGGTGGCAGATAGTAAATCCATCTAGGAGTTGCTGTGCCTACAGTTGGGTAGAAATGAGCACCCCTCTCAACAGTTGCTTCACAATTTGGTTTTCTTGATAAGTATTCTTATACTCTTTGTACTAGAATTGAAATGATGGTTGAATGTCCATGTTTATGATTATATTTTACATTGTTTGATTAATCATTAGAAATGCTTACTATTTTTCTGTAAGCCCCTGTATTTGCATGGTTTCTTTTTTCCTTTGATTAACAACAAGAGAACTATTAGACATGGGTTTTTAGATGAATTTAAGAATAATTTTACGATTTCTGTACTTGTTGGAAAAACCTTAAGGACATTTTCCAAGGAGTGATTTTATAATATAAGAGTCGGGGCAGACTTCGCTGGAACACCTCAGTCATTTCAACCCCTCAATTCACCTTCGCAGGTCACTAAATTCTAGCTCCGTGGAAGGAGGGCGCCTCCTTCAAACCCTTCGCTGGTGTGACTGAGGGCTCATGTCCACAACCCTAACCAAATCATGGTTAAGAGTTGAGTGTGCAGCCCTGAGAATTTCCAAAGGATCCATATGACCAGGACCTTAGAACCCTTCGCTAGGCTTGAAAGGAGCTAAGCTATCTTTGGCTTCGGGACTCCAGGATGCTATGACTATACTACCTTCAAAACAAACCGAAGGCAACCTGTTGGTGTGGCTACCGACGAGGTTGACTAATGTTTGGCGATTTCCTTAACCGTGACCGTCGGATCTGTCCCTTCGTTAAACCATGATCCACTTCTCGGTTGCGAAGTGACGAGAACCGTAGATCCGAGGAAATTCAGGATCTTCCCCAACCGTTGGATCTATGCAGTGGTCAATCTAGCTTTGACCACTTCAGGAAAAAAGGAGTGTTAAGCAGGTGGAACCCCTGAATTCTGAACTCGAGAAGTGATGAGAACCCTAGATCCGAGGATGCTTTATGATCTTCCCCGACCATTGGATCTATGCCGTGGTCATTTCGACATTGACTACTCCGGGAGAAAGGGAGTGTTAAGCAGGTAGAACCCTCGAACACTGAAGTCGCGAAGCGACGAGGAACATCGATCCGAGGACCCATCAGGATCCCTCTTGACCATTGGATCTAGATTGTGGTCAACCCAACACTGACCACTCTAGGAGTAAAGAGGAAATTACACAACAGAACCCCTGAAAGTCGAAGTTGCGAAGCAATGGAGGCCGTAGATCTATGGATCTACGTGGACCCATCTCGACCATGGGATATATGGGGTATTGGGAGGCTGCTGGCGGGAGTTCAGACTTTGGAGCTTCGAGAGATTTCGTAGGTAGGAGAGGATAGAAACTCTCGGAGGCTGTCAGTCTAGAGTGACTTGGCACACTGATGTCACCTAGGGTGACGTGGACCCATGTTCGACATGCCACATGTCACCTTGATTCATGCTTTTTACATGTCTTATATGCCCATTAGAACGTGACATGTTTCACCCATTGATGGGGCCACATGTCATCTCTACCCTTTGCCGCGTGTCATCCCCCTGGCGCATGCTCCCTTGGCCTAAAAGCTAGGGGAGTACCTCGGGAAACTGAGAGTTCAGGACTTCGAGGAACATGAGATGTTGGAACTCTAGGGTAAATTGACCGAATGCTCAGACCTACCTGCCACTGCCTCTTCATTTAACGCGCCACCACATGAAAGTGTGGACCTTTCAGGAGTCAGTTTCGGAACTCTGGAGGCTTGGGTGTGGTATCTTAGATAATTTGAAAGGGCTGAAGGCCGGAGCCACGTGGAAGGATTTCAATGATTCGAGACTCCAAAGGATATGTGTGTAGAACAAAGGGAATTCAACACTGAAGTGCCGAACGCTGAAATCCCGTAACCCTGTACGTTAAACGAGGGTGTAACTTCCAATCCAAAGCTCAGATTTGAGCATGGTGACAGTTGTTGGAAAGCTCTTTGCGAGCAGAAGAATATGGAGATCTCGGGAAGAGGATTTGAGATCTTTGAGTAAAAGTGAAATTTTTATACCTCATCCCTCTAATGGATACCTAAGGGGCCAGGTGTGTTACAATTATCTTCTGTCTCCATCGATTCCACTTCCCATCTTGCATGTGCATCTCCATAATTTCTAGCATGTGGATTTCCTATAATTTGGTTATTGGAACCTGAATTAGATTGATGTGCCATTACTACTGCTCGAAGTTGGATGTATTCTTGCTCCATAGAGTCCATATGATGTAATAGACTTGCTACTGTCATCTCCAGTTACTTGATTTGTTGCTTTTCTTCATCTCTATCTTTGAACTGGTAGTATTCCTGTTCCAGGGAGTCTAATCTTTGTAAACACATGGCGACTGTATGTTCAAGAGATAAGGTCCATTGAATCTCATTTTCAATTGACTCAGTGCGTTGGAACAAGGCCTTAATCATATGATCCACATTGCTAAACTTTGTTTCATATTCCTTGAGTTGCACTAGAGAACCTTCGAACATGTCTTCGTGTCGTCACAAAATTCTTTTAATTTCACCCCATGAAGGATCCATGGTGTGATGGCTTGGGTTTCCCCTGGTCCTAAGATTGTCAATGTAGTTTAAATTTCCAAACCTTCGAATGGGGCACTGAATTTTCTACCCCATGCCAAAATTATTACCCATTGTCTGCTAGAGAGTATACTTTACAACACTATACTAGAGAATAGAACCATGTTGATTTTTGTCAAAAAATAGATTTCCTACTAACCTTGTATTGTTGGCTGGAAGGTGAGCCTTATGGGTACGTATCAAATTATACCCACATTTTCCTTGAGGCCCGAGTGCAAAGAAAAATGTATCATGGAGAAACCCAGGAAATAAATTCCCCAAAATTTTAATACACATTAGATGAAACCCTTTAGGAATCCAAACCACATACCGAGGCCAAGAAGGGCACATAGAATTGGGAGTGTGGTTAGAATTGGAGAAATAATTGGGTTTAATCAACAAATTAGGGGATATTTGAAGGTTCAATGATAGGGCCATTTGGATTTCAACTACAAGGCCCAACCAAGAAACAACACAAGAATTATGAAGAGAGGTATCGAGGGGATAAGCCCAACACTTGGGGTCTAAAAACTAAAATTCCCCAACATTACCAATATGAGAAATGACTAAATGGCTAACAAATTGAACCACTAACCAACTCCTTTGATTATCTCAAAATGAATTGGAGAGAGGTTCTAAATTTTCAAAGTGAGCAGAGGTATCTATGTGCTGAGGATTCTTCGTTAGAATGGAAATGGAAAACCGTTGAGTAACCTGCAACCTTGGTGTCCCCGACCTCAATATTGATACCTCGACGCTATGCGATTTGATTGTTTGAGGCCATCACCACCCTTAAAAGATCCAAAACAAGCATGTAGGGAGATGAATTAGAGTAATTCCTTTGAATGTTCGGATCTGTGAAGGGTAGATCATTGGATATGGGGCTCTATCGGTCATCTGGTCTATTAAAAGATATCATCATGCACTTAGGGAATTGGATAGAAACTAGCAACTCCATTAACCATCAATGTTTCTTTTCCTAGACTTGATCCAGCCTTTGATAGCTTATTCACTTCATTGTTCAAGTCTCGCTTTATATGGAATAAGGAGTACTTATTAAGTTTCTTGAGAGTCTTTAGGGATCAAAACATGACTCCAGAGAAGAATTTCCCCCCGACGATCGATCCTTTAACCAACTCTCGAATAATCAACATGAAATCTCTATAGAAAATGAGGTGTTGAATTCCCTCCGTTTGAGCTAGACAAATGCCTGCATAGTGTGCCAGGGCCTTTGCTTCGTTGCTGGTCATAGAACCTAATCCCCAAGAGTAACTAATGATAGTTTGACCTCCCAGCTTGCAAATTACCCACCCCCCCCTCCCACTCTGCCACCCCTACTAGAGATTCAATTCTTAAACTACACATATGTTTCAATTTTCTTGGTACTTAGTAAATTTGATTATAATTTGTTAGAGACATTAATTCTTAAACTACACCAATGTCTTAAAACTGCACATAATGTGTTTTCTTAAACACTTCACTTTTCTTTGTACTTATCAATTTTCACTATAATTTGTTAGAAATCTTAATTCTTAAATTACACCTATGTTTCAAGTTCATTCATACTTCCTAAACTACACTCACGTCTCAATAAATTCTCCTATAAATAGTAAAATCATAAATTCTTAAACTACACCCATGTTTCAAGTTTGTTCGTTCTTCCTAAACTACACCTATGTCTCAATTTTCTCTGTACTTAATAAATTTCACTATAATTGTTCCAAAAGCCTCAATTATTAAACTACATGTACGTCTCATTTTTCTTAACACTTAGTAGATTTCATTACCTCAACTCTTAAACTACACTTATGTGTCAAAACTACACCTATGTTTTCTTAAACTACCCATTTTTCTTGGTACTTAATAAATTTCAGTATAATTTGCTAGAAACCTCAATTCTTGAACTAGACCTAGGCCTCAATTTTCTTGGTACTTTATCAATTTCACTATAATTTGCTAAAAACCTCAATTCTAAAGTAGTTCTATGCCTCAATTTTCTCAGTACTTAATAAATTTTACTATAGGGAAACTTCAATTATTAAACTACACCTATCAATCATTTTTCTTGAGGCTTAACAAATTTGACTATAATTTAGTGGAAACCATAATTCCTAAATTGCAAATGTGCCTCAATTTTCTTAGTTGTGTAATACTTTTCACTATAGTGAAACCTTAATTCTTAAGCTACCCCTATGTCTCAATTGCTCAGTGAGAGTACCTTAACTTCACCTGAGCTAACTTAGGCCCTTGATTTCTTCCCCTCAAGTTCATTTACCCAATCTAGCTATACTTTTGAGGGGAAAGGAAATAAGGAAGGGCCTTTGAGTACCTTTCTTCCTCTTATAAGTCTCTTACTCGGAACCCTGTGACATTCCTTACAATAATGAAGACTTATTTCCTAGGTGCTTAGATACTTGGCTCTTGAATACCCTGTTAAATATTTACGTGATAAGGAAACCTCATGACAAGGAGAGGACATAACACCCTGCACTCTCCCTTTCAGGTTCACTACTTAATAAATTTTAGTACAATTTATTAAGAAACCTAGACTCTTAAACTACAACCATGTCCCAATTTTCTTGAAACTTAGTAAATTTCACTATAATTTATTATGAATACCTCAATTTTTAAACTACACTTTTGTCTCAATTTTCTTGGTACACCCATGTACCTATTTTCTTTGTACTTAATAAATGTCACTATAGTGAATCCTCAATTCTGAAACGACATTGATGTGTTGATTTTCTCGAGACTTAATAAATTTAACTATATTCCATTATGGAAACCTCAATTCTTAAATACTAGACCTACTCAAGACTTAATAAAATTCACTGTAATTTATCATGGAAACCTCAATTCTTAAAAACTACACCTACTTAAGACTTAATAAAATTCACTATAATTTATCATGGAAACCTCAATTCTTAAACTACATCTGTGTTGCAAATTCTTGGTACTTAATAAATTTCCCTATATTGAAACCCCAATTCTTAAACTAACCCATGTCTCAATTTTCTTGAGCCTTAATACATTTGGAGATAATTCATTATGGAAACCTCAATTCTTGAACTACATCTTTGTCTCAATTTTGTGAGCCTTAATTCTTAAACTACACCTACGTCTAAATTTTCCTAATACTTAATAAATTCCACTATAATTTTCTAGAAACCTTATTTTTTTAAACAAAAATCGATATGATTTGTAATAAAAAGTGGTTGATGCCAAACCATCTAGCACAATAATACAAACTATACATACGAGGTCTATCATAAATTGTTTAAATATTCTCAAATATTTAAAATGAGTGCCTACTAGCTATGCTAGCCTTACTCTCCCATGCTTATTACTATCTATTTGATTTTATATTGTCGAAAGAATTGATTTAGTAAAAAGATAACTTTGCAAAACATTACAACAAAAAGAGCAGCTGCAAAGCAACAAGTCCCTGCCAAAAGAGTATGCTATGAAGTCATCAATATGAGTAGGAAGTCTTATTAGGAAGTATGCTATGAAGTAATCGGTATGAGTAGGAAGTCTTATTAGTATTACAAGTAACTCAAGATTTTATTAGTAGCATAGTAGCTATTACATTTGATAGTAGCCAGTAGGAATTCTATCTTGGAGTACCAAGCTTCAAGAGTAAGCACTTATTTTTACCGCACACTCTTACCAAGCCAAGAAGGAGACCCAGATAGCCCTTACTGAGAAGCCTACATCAATTATTGCAAGTGGGATACATCAATGTCGAAGACCGACCAATCTACACTACTTGTCGGTCCATCGTCAAAGAATAAGGAAGAGAACACCTGCACTTGGAATATAACCTCCAACATTGGAGGAGAAAAACCCACAACTATAGTTGCCCCCAACTAATTACACTTACAAAACCTCTTGTAAGTAAGGTCCAGAAATCAGACAACAACTGGCATTGTGAAATTATAGCAATTAGTGGCAAGTTTCCCCCAATGATTATTTAGTTCACACATATCGTTTGGATCATTTATTAGCTGTATGCTAGGAATGCAATAAAGGCATCTGCTAGCAATATCAGAACATAGTGTTACCCCTTTGGCATATATAAATGATCATGATCTCCACTTTGCCTTTATGCATAAAAGGTTATAAAAGTAAACAAAGCCTAGAACAATTCCAATTGCCAAAGAGAAAATTGTATCAGTTGGTATCATCAGTGAATGTGAGAGCCCCACATGCAAATACAACTGCTGGGTATGCTCCATACTACCAGTACAACTTTTGGGACTCTTTGTGATGATGTGTTTTAACAATGTCAATGGGTAATGTTTTCAGACGACTCTTCTTCCTAGGAGCACTAGATCCCCGCAAAGTTAAAGGAAAAATTGTTGCCTGTCTTCGTGGTATCAATGCAAAACTTGAGAAAGGTAAAACTGTTCGAATAGCAGGAGGAGTAGGCATGATTCTCTGCAATGCACCCGATGGAAATATAGACATTTATTCTCTTCCTACTACACATTTGAATTCACTTGATGGAGTGACAGTTTTTACTACATCAAATCAACATCATAGGATTTAAATACAACTTTTTTACTTATACTAAACCCTAGTTAAGAAGACTTTTAGACCATCGATTTTTTTTAATAATTTTTAATTATTCAATTTAATTGTGTGTTAAACACATTGATCGCTTGCATATGTTATAAAGAATATTGAAGAGTGAGCTACATTAAATAACAAATATTGAATAACGAGCTTGCAGATTTATTAAACTCTTGCTACGTGCATTGCATGACATGTAGTGGTCTCCACCTAGTACGCATGCAGTTTGCATGTATCCTATCCATACATCTCTCTACACTTGGTTTGGCTTGTGGCTCATGGCCCAGGTTCAATTTCAGGTGATGTTTAATGCAACAACGGATTGACGGATCATTTGTGCAAAGACGACCACCCTTTTCTACAGCTCATAGGCGTTGGATCCCATAGGAAAGATAAACTGGACAAAGATCTAGGAGTATTCTTGTTCCTGTAAATAGGCCAAACGGTGGAAGTAAGAAAGCCATAGGGTCCACTAGGATTTATGAGAATCAAATTCTTGTGGGAAGAAGCCTCTATCCAAAGCAATTTGAGCGAGAAGGTGTATATCCCTCCTTACCCCGACCCTGATCCCCGTCGAGCTGGGGAATCTCAACAACTAAGTGAAGCCCTATTGTTATAACCCTAAATTGCACCACACATGCTTACCTAGCATCAGGCCAACTCATATC
>SNQJ01S0250365.1:10408-22197 GCA_010110895.2 Picea sitchensis
TTTATAGCAGTATATCTCATAGTTACAGGTTGGAAGTGGTTCCATCATTCTACTTCTACTTCAGGGTGGCAGGACGGGGCAAGGACAGGTGGTTGTAGCCAGAGAACATAGGGGGTTGTAGCCTCCTTCTGGTTGTAGCCAGAGAATTGGGGAGTTGGATCTTCCCTCAGGTTGTAGCCTGAGAAAATAGGGGGTTGGAGCCTCCTTCCAGTTGCAGCTGTAAAAAAAAGGAAGTTGGTGCTTCCAATGAATGTAATTCTTCAAGACATATAAGAAAAAGCATTATGTGGTTTTCTCCCGATTTGGGTTTCCACGTAAAACATTGGTGTAATGTGTATGTGTATGTTTGTTCATTTGTTCATTGCTTATTTACTCTGCAGTTATTGAATGATAATGCTTCATTGATATAGCACTTGGATTATATGGTTAAAAAGGATAACTGCTCTATTACTGATTCACCCCCCCTCTCAGTAATCCAACAATTGGTATCAGAGCAGGTTCCTTCAGAAATCAGTTTAACTACTGAAAGGTAGATCATGGAGAGTACCAACTCATATAAAAATGGAATTCTACAGTTTGATGGACAAAAGTATGCTTTTTGGAGCATAAGGATGAGGACATATATACAGGCACAAGGATTTCAAGTTTGGAAATCAATTGTAGATGGATACACAGCACCAACAGTTCCACCAACAAATGACAAAGCAATAAAACTCGGTGAGAATAATTCCAAAGACACAAATGCACTTTTGAATGGTCTCAGCGATACGGTATTCACCAAAGTTGCACACTGTAAATCCGCTAAAGAGATTTGGGACAAGTTTCAAAATATTTATGAAGGAGATACAAAAGTCAAAGCAACAAATCTTCAGACTTACAGAGGTCAGTTCGAACAACCAAAAATGAAGGAAGATGAAGATATCGCAGCCTAATTCTTACGAGTCGATGAAACAATGAATGCAATCATAGGATTGGGAGAAGAAATTGAAGAATCTGTAATTGTTCAAAAGAAACTAAGATCTCTTCCTATGAGATTCAACCCTAAGATATCAGTGCTAGAAGAAAGATCGGATCTGGAATCAATAAGCATGGATGAACTGCATGGAATCTTCATAGCATATGAAATGAGAACTGAGCAGGAAAATCCAGATGTAAAATAAGCAGCCTTCAAGGCATCCAAAAGATCAAAGCAAAAGAAAAAGGAACAAGAATAATATAGCAGCAGCAGTGACGCCTTGGAAGATGATGAAGAAGTGGTCAACTTCGTCAAAAAATGGAACAAGGGAACCAACGGTAGGTATAGAGGTAAGCTCCCTTTAATTTGTTTTAATTGTGATGGTATTGGTCATTTTTCTAACAAATGTCCTCATAAGAAAAAGAGAAATGATGAAGTTTACTCAAAAGGAAAACACACATATAAAGGAAAAAGAACTACAAAGAAAGTTTTCAAGAAAAGATTATACACCAAAGAAGACATCTCATCATCATATGAAGATGAAGTCAGTGACAATGAGAGAGGAAGAGTTATATTCATGGCAGTAAAAGACTCTGACAAAGAAGACTTCGAAGAAGAATATGAAGAAGCTGAAGAAGAATGTGAAGAAGTCAAAGAAGAAATCGAAGAGGCAGAAGTTGACTGTCGAGAAGAATTAATGTGTGTCATAGAAGTTATCATAAGAGAAAAGAAGAAAAACGAGAAACTGCAAGCAGAACTAGACAAGAAAAATTGCACTCGAGAACTAGAACAAATGATCACAAAATTGAAGGTTCAAATAGAAGAAGATAAAAGAATTGAAGAAATACTCAAAGAACAACTAGAAGAAAAGGACAAGATCATTGGAAACTTGGAAGCAGAGGTTGTCACACTAAGAAAGGATATTCAAAAGAAAAATATGCAGAATAGCTCAAAAGTTCTAGATGACATTATCAGCAGTCAAATATCTCATCTTGACAAGTCCGGACTTGGATACAAACAGACAGAAAATGGATCAAGCTCCAAAACAACAGAGCAAGAAACAAATCCAAAGAGCTATGCAGAAACAATCAAAGAGGATAGGAAGATATACAAGGAAGATTACATGGACACTCCTCCACTAAGAAGATTTAGATTTCAGAATCAACAACAGACATATAGGCCTCAAGAAGAAGAAGGATTCGTAAGAGCACCTCCTTTCAGAAGATCTTCAACTCCCATGTATCAAACTATATTTTTTGGTTTATGTTATGCATGTAATAATTTTGGACATAAAACTATGAATTGCAGACCTAATAACAGGAACAGTAACAACTTTGAGAGTTATACACAAAGGGATTATTCAAGGAGACCTAATGACACACAAAGAAGAAGTTACAACAGGTTTGAATCTTTGAGAATTGAAGTGGAACGTTAAAAATGTAACAATTTTGGACACATGGACAAGGATTGCAGAATGACAGTGCCCCCTAAAGAACCTCAACAGAATAACAATAGTCACAGACAAGAACCTTAGAAAATGACATGGATAAGAAAGCAAGATCAGTATAACAATGAAGAATGCATAGTCGCTCTACAAGATAAGAAGAAGAAACATGGTTGGTATGTTGACAGTGGATGTTCAAAACACATGATAGGTGATAAAGTAAAATTAATTATATTACGAAAAGAAAAAAATGGATCAGTCTCCTTCGGAAATGATAATTCATCCAAAATCATTGGAGAAGGCACAGTCTGAATTGGGAACTAGAATGAAAAGGCACAAAATGTTCTATTGGTAGAAGATATGAAACATAATCTTCTAAGTGTGAGTCAAATGTGTGATCAAGGTCATAAAATTACTTTCGATTCAGAAAAGTGTGAGATAAGAAAAGAAGGTTCAGGGAAATTGGTTGGTACAGCTGCAAGAACTTCAAACAACATATATGTGTTAAGTGAAATTGGAAATAAAAAGTGTTGTCTAGGAAAGGAAGATGAAAGTTGGCTATGGCATAGAAGAATGGGTCACATGCATTTTGATAACCTTGTCAAAGTTAGCAAAAGAGAAGCAGTCAGATAAATGCCCCAGATCACGAAACCAACCAACACTTTATGCAAGCATTGTCAACAAGGAAAGCAAACAAAGACCAGGTTCAAATCAAAAGAATATTCAACAACAAGACCACTGGAAATTGTGCACACTGATTTAGTTGGACCAACTACAACAAAGGGCTTGAAAGGTGAAAAATAATATATGTTATTCATTGATGATTATACAAGAATGACTGTAGTTTGTTTTCTCAAGAACAAGTCAGAAGCTTTTGAAAAATTCAAGATCTACAAGGAAATGGTTGAAAATGAGATGGATTCAAGAATCAAATGTTTGAAATCTGATAATGGAGGAGAGTTAACTTCAAAGGAATTTATGGACTACTGTAGTAGTCATGGAATAAAAAGACAATTCTCCATTGCTAGGACACCTCAACAGAATGGAGTTGTTGAAAGAAAGAAAATGGCAGTATAAGAAATGGATCGAACAATGCTAATGGATTCCAAATTAACAGATATATTTTGGACACAGGCAGTGCATACCAAATTTCACATTGGATCAAATAGAGAAAAATGACACTTGGGAATTGGTTCCAAGACCAAAGAATAAGAATGTGATCGGCACAAAATGGGTTTTCAGGAATAAATTGAATGAAGATGGACAAGTTACAATAAACAAAGCTAGGTTGGTATGTGAAGGATATGCACAGATTGAAGGAATTGACTTTGAAGAGACATTTTCCCCAGTTGCCAGAATGGAAGCGGTCTGTTTACTTTTAGCTTATGCATGCTCCATAAATGTTAAAGTATATCATATGGACGTAAAATCAGCTTTTCTGAATGGGGAACTTGAAGAAGAAGTTTACATTGAAAAACCAGAAGGATTTCAGTTGTCATAGAACACAGACTATGTATATAAATTAAAGAAGGCCTTGTATGTTATAAAATAGGCTCCTAGAGCATGGTACTCCATACTGGATAAGTATCTGCAGTAGGCAGGGTTCAGAAAAGGAAGTGTAGACAACAACCTCTACATTAAGGTAAGTCAAGGTAATATTTTATCAATTGAAGTTTATGTTGATGATATTATTTTTGGTAGTGATGATGACAGGTTAAGCCAGAAATTTACAAAAGACATGCATAATGAATTTGAAATGTCGTTACTTGGAGAACTATCCTTCTTTCTGGGACTTCAGATATGTCAAAGCAACCAAGGAATTTTTATTTCTCAAACCAAGTATATCAGAGAAATGTTAAAGAGGTTCGGAATGGAAGATTGCAAACTAGTTATCACTCCCATGCAAACTAGTTGTAAGTTGAGAAAAGATGATGATTCGAAGTCTACAAATCAGAGGCAATACAGGTCAATGATTGGCAGCCTACTATATGTGACAACATCTAGACCAGAAGTAATGCAAGCATTTGGACAGGTGGCACGATTTCAAGCAGCACCAAAGGAATCACATGTATTAACAGTAAAGAGAATTTTCAGATATCTCAAAGGAACATAAGAGTTTGGATTATGGTATCCAAAAGGAAAAGATCTATCACTTATTGCCTACATAGATGCAGATTGGGTAGGCTGTATTGATGACCGGTGAAGCACTAGTGGAGCAACGTTCTACTTAGGTGAGTGTTTGGTATCATGGCTAAGCAAGAAACAATCGGCAGTATCTCTATCTATAGCCGAGGCAGAGTATATTACAGCAGCAACATGTTGTACACAGGTTCTTTGGATGAAACAAACTTTAACATATATACAGGTTGAGTATGATGAGCCCATTCCAATCTATTGTGATAATACAAGTGCCATCAGTATCTCAAAAAACCCGGTGATGCACTCCAAGACGAAGCACATTCCAATCAAGCATCACTTTCTACGGGAACAGGTTGCAAAAAAGAACATCAGAGTTGAGTATGTGGGCACAAAAGAACAAGTGGCAGACATCTTTACAAAACCACTTCCACGGGAAGCCTTTGAATATCTTCGCCAAATAGATGCATATAGGGTGGGGCTGTATTGATGACTGACGAAGCACCGGTGGAGAAACGCTCTACTTAGGTGAGTGTTTGGTATCACATAAGCAAGAAACAATCGGCAGATTCTATCTATATCGAGGCAGAGTATATTACAAAGAGCAACATGTTGTACAATGTGTTCTTTGATGAAACAAACTTAACATATATGGCTGTGTTGAGTATGATGAGCCCATTCCACCTATTGTGATAATACAAGTGCCATCAAGAGCTCAAAACCCTGATGCACTCCAAGATCTAAGCACATTCCAATCAAGCATCACTTTCTAAAGGAATAGGTTGCAAAAAGATCGAAAGTTGAGTATGTGGGCACAAAAAGAACAAGTGATATGCATATCTTACAAAACCACTTCCACGGAAGCCTTTGAATATCTTCGCCAAAGACTTGGAGTTTATTACTTTTACCCAAAATGAATGTTTTTGAATGCTTATCTTATATATCTTAGATGTACACTCAGGAAGCACCATAAGAGGACAAGTCAAATGGGAGCAGTCCCGATGGAAAGATATATTTCCATTGATGACAAGGGGAGAGATTTCTACCGATGCGATGATGAGGCATGGTCTGTGGGAGAAGATTTTATCAGGATGTATAGGACGTGAGGCAAATTTATCGTATTAAGACAGGGACAGAGGCATGGTTCCATGGGGAGCATGAGCAATATTATTTCAAGATTGCATCAAAGTGTTTCCATCAATGCCAAAGGGGAGATTGTTGATTAAGGTTGGCCCCATTGATGTCAACCTCTGAAGAAAGCCCCACAACACAAAGGTTTGGGTAATGGACTCAAGATTGTTTGATGCAAGATGAATCATTATTTTCTTTGTCATGGTTGATAAGAAGTAAGATGGATGAACTCCAAAGTGGTCCCCTTTATGGTGAAAGCCCTCATGAAGACGCTATGGAGTAAGAGAACTCATGCTTAATTATGGAATAATGAGATGAAGGACAATAAATTTAATGCAACCATCCTATATGGATATTTTGTCATTCCATTTCCGGTGATAAGTGGAACTCCATAACCTCACATTTAGGAATCATGAGAAGTTGGAGACCCTGTGTTTGGGTAATGGACCCAAAGTTTGTTTGATGGATAAAGGTATGAGTTACATATATTTTCAGATAATATTATTATATATGGGTAGTACATATGTCATTCCATTTTCGGTGGTGTGTGGAACATCACATAACTCCTCACGGCTTCAGAGTTATGGCTCCACGGGTTGTAGGACCTCATATGTCATCTAGAAGCCCCAAAAGGTCAAAGTAGTCAAAGTGGTTTAAGAGATTTTAAAAAGGTAACAATAAAGTGAAGTAATGAGTGTATTATAATTCAAAGTGAATACAAAATAAATTATTTCAATAATAAATTTAATGGAGAAATTAGGCGGCTTAACCATCTTAAAATAAGGAAAGTGGGGCCAAGTGACCTAGAAGATGTTTTAAGGAAGCTATTGAGGAGTATAAACAAGAGGCAAGGCTCTCATTTTAAATCACATTTGAGAATATTGAATATTTACAGGTGACCGAGGTAAATCCAAGGATATCTAAGCCTAAATTCCGAGGGAAGGCTAAGAAAGAAGGCCAAAATGCAAGGAAGGATAAATTCTTTGATGGCGCTTTCTAAGGTACGTTATTTTCACGTGTCATCTCACCAATTCTCAAGTATAATTTTTTTCTATAATGATTCAGACCGCGAATGCTACTCCATTGAGAAAACATATCCAAGTATCCGTGGTAAAACATTCAACTCTAGGGTCATTGTATTTTGGATTTACACTCGCGGAGACTAGGGTTTGTGGCTAGTCCTCAAACTAGTCAAAACTAGGTGTTTAGGGTAACAACGCCATAACTTCTTCATAACAGATCCAAATTCAGTGAAACAAAATGTGTTGGTTAGAGTACGACATAGTATGTTTTGTAACAATTTAAGATCAATTCAATAAATATTCCGGTGGGGTATGCTCTACAAGGTCGCCTCTAGAATAAGCCTGAATTCAACAAGGTATGTCATTTTGCTATAACTCATTTTGAGAGGTTCCAAGTAATGACTCGGAGGAATTGCATAAAACAATAATCAAGAAAATTTTGTATCGGGCCATATCTTTATACATTACAGTACAAAGTTATGATTACTTCCAAGTTAGGTTGTTGATTAATCCAAAACTATATGAGACTAAAGAAAAGTTTAATGAAAATGTTAGTCTCTCTTTGTTGTTGAAGTTAAGGAAGGTTTGCGTGAATGTGATCATATACAAGGTTCATTACAAAGCTACAAATCAGATTTGATGATGAAATTAATGAGTTCTTTTGGTTAAGGCAATACATGCTGGAGTACATGGTTGAGACAAGTAGCTGATGAGCTGGCACATACATGAGGTGTATAGTTGATGATGTTGGTACATATTGATGATTCATAGTTGATGAGTAGTTGACACATGATTGGTACATACTTGGTACATGGTTGGATGCACTTGTTTATGCAATGTGCTGATTATAGGTTATTTATAGCCGTGTTGGTATTGGTTGATGCACCTGTTCATGGTACGAGTTGATTACGTGCTGATGTGCTGATGGCCGATTCATATTTATTGGTACGTAAAGCGGAGAAGCAAGTATATCCCATAGTGACAAGCTGACAGTGGTTCCATCATTCTACTTCTACTCAAGGTGGCAGGACAGGGCAAGGGCGTGGTTGTAGCCGGAAACATAGGGGTTGTAGCCCCTTCTGGTTGTAGCCAGAGAATTGAAGAGTTAGAGATTCCCTCAGGTTACCGCATGAAAATAGGGATCTGAGCCTCATTCCAGTTGCAGCTAAAAAACAAAGGAAGTTGGTGCTTCCAATGAATGTAATTCTTCAAGACATATAAGAAAAATATCTCTGTGGTTTTCTCCCACGGTTTCCAATGCACGTAAAACACTGGTGTATTGTGTATGTGTATGTTTGTTCATTTGTTCATTGCTTATTTACTCTACAGTTATTGGATGATAATGCTTCATTGATATAACACTTTGATTATATGGTTAAAAAGGATTATTGCTCTATTATTGATTCACCCCCCCTCTCAGTAATCCAACAACTACGCGACTTTTTTTTCCTTGTTTTTGACCTGTTTTTCTTCCCATATCTTTTCACAGATGAATAAATGTTTTTGAGGATCCTTTGATGCCTCACCCTGAAACTTTGGTAATCTGACGGTGGAATCTACTCCTGTCATTTTGAACTGTGTTGAACTACTACCTCCGCACAATGTAGATAGTTGATTGTTGCTTCCTGAACTTGTACCTCTAGTTGGTTGTCCTCTATTGGTCCCGTGACGTGTTGCTCCTCTTCTACTAAAAATTGGTTTTCTAAAAATTGGTTTTCTAAATTATGGTGTTCCTTCAAGTGTATTAGCCGCACATGGGGTTGTAGGTTCCACACTAACTGTGATCTGGACTGGAATTCTACCTTTTGTTCTTGACCTTGGACCTCTTATTTTAATTTCATATGTTTCGCACAATATTTCCTCAATCTGCTCCACATCCCGGAGATCCTCTACCTCTTCTTCATCGCTCGCCAAGCCCTCTCTTTCGGCTATGGCCCTCTTTTTGTTATTCATCTTATATTGGTAAGGTATTATGATGCGCGTCGCTCTAGATTTTTTCATTATCTTCTTTGTCTGGTCCTCATCCATCATGATTGGGTCCATGGCCTCCTTCTGCTTCCCCTTATCCATCTCCCTGTCCATATCTCAAACTCCTGTCAATGTTTTCCCCCTTCCCCCATGCGTGTAGGGAAGTTTAGTTGTTTGATTCCATGGTCATCACACCTTTGTCATAGAAAAAAATCTTGATAGAAGTATATAGTTATCTGATGTACCTACCTTTGGGTCCCTTCAGAAAATCATGCTCTGCAACAGTGTACGACTTCGCAGTATCAATTGCAAATTTAGTGATAAACCATGCAATAATATTGTCTAACAAAAATTCTATTGTGCACGTAAATTTATTATTGACTTGTTGCAACTGCGCAATATCCACATAATGCCACTCTAGCTATCTGATCTAATTCGTAAGATGGTTGTCCTTCAACCTCAATAACCACTAATGTAACATATGCGGGAAATTATAGAAAAATACTTCATGCAAGTCGCGAAACACATATTTCTTGAGATATATGTGTGGTGTAAATTTAGGGTTTTTGTTGTCTTTCTATGAAAACTCAAGTTCCTTGGTCCTTAACCATATTTCAATATCCTCCTTTGTTGGATTCCATGGCCTGAACATTCCCCTCTACATTTTCATTCTCTGTGATTTTCATCCACAAATCCCTTCCACTCAATCTTGTGCAGTTACAACCGGGAACAAAACCATTTGTTGGATGTCTGGGTTGACCCAGGTTCTGATCTTAGTAGGTTTCTAACAAAACCCTCAAACTATTGCCCCCTCTGGTAAACCATAAGGAAACACTGCGCACAAAGTGCAAAGTGTAGTCTCACCCGAGATAGCTTTATGGGGGACTGCAATACTCATGTGTTTGCAGTCTAGAAACAGATTGAGACTGTGTTTTTATCCTTTTCCTCATACATCAACATTACTCATTCATTCATCTAAATCTAGTGTTTATTCATTCATTAAACTATGTATGCATGCTTTAATTGGCTAAGTAACCATTCATTATGTAATTGATACATAACATAACATCAAAACAACCATTCAAAACACATTAACACATTGGATTTACCGTGCTTCACCCCCCCGGGGCCACATCCACAAAGATATGTCTCTTCTTTTTTATTCATCTTTCTGCAAAATATGCGTTCCGCGCATTACATCTTCAGACTTACAATAAAAAAGGAGGGTAAGTATCCTCTGTAAGGCGAATTAGACCACACCAAACTCCATAGTGTGTTATCTAACCCTCAAAAGCTAGCTTATTCCAATCAACTATCTCTCATTTACTAAGGTTTGTTTTTATTATTATGTCCTATTTTGTGTCTATAACATTTGCTTTTATTATTATGTTATTCTTTATCATTAATGTCCTCATCATCACTGTATTCCCTTTTTGCATATGGAAATTTAGTAGCAAAATATCCTACTCTATCACAATTAAAATATTTGAAGAGTAGCTTACCTTTGTATTTGTCAGATCCTCTATTTAGCTTTCTCACAAATTGTGCTTCTTCTGTATCTGAGTTATGGCTGGAAAAATCACATAATTTGTGTTATTTTGTCTTCTTCGATGCTTTGAAAGTTGTTTCCTTTTGTCCTGGCTTTTCTTTTCCTGTCCTCATCTCATATACAATGAAAATCCTAAGCAGCTCATCCATCATTTGTTTCTCTAGATCCTTCATTTCTTCAATGGCAGAGACATTGGCATCAAATCTTAAGGGGAGAGACCTTAGCACATTTTGCACAATCATTGGTTCTTCAACCTTCTCACCAAGTCCTTTGATGGTGTTGACAATTTCATCCTCTCGAAGGAAATAGGTTGCAACATTTACTTCGTCTTTCATTTTCAAACTCTCGAACTGTCTTCTATGAATTTGGAGCTTTTCCTTCTTCACATTGTCATTTCCTTCATAGATGTTTTGAAGTTTGTCCCAAATATATTTTGTCGATTCACAATGCATCACCTGGACAAATTCTGATTCTAATAGACCACACAAGATAACATTCATGGCTTTTGCATTATGTTCACTAGCCTTATTCCCAATGTTATCTGTTGGTGGAGTTTTGGGGGTTGTATACCTGGTCATAATTTATTGCCAGATATCAAACCCAAGAGCCATTAGATAATTTTGCATCCTTATACTCCATAATGCATAGTTTGTTTTGTCAAACAATGGAGCCATGTTTGTGGAGAAACCTTATTGACTAGCCATGTGTTATCCCAAGATCTACCTTCTAGCGGTTAGAATATTTCTGAAGGAGCCCGCTCTGATACCAATTGTTGAAATTATGTTTATACTGAGAGGGGGGATGAATCAATATAAAATAATTTTTACTTTGATTGAGTATTCATCAATCATTCATTAAATTTAAAAAAATAAATGCATGTAAACCCAAATCACGGTACACAGAGTTTAACTTGGAAACCCTTGCGAGAAAAAACCACAAAAACTTATCTTTATAAATGTTTGTAGGCACCAACCTATTGGAGACACCAATCTCCTTAGTTGAGCACCAACTCAACAATATATTACGTAAGCACCAACCTATTGGAGACACCAATCTCTTCAGTTCAGCACCAACTCAACATGATATTGTGTAGGCAACAACCTACTGGAGACACCAATCTCCTCAACTGAGCACCAACTCAGTAAGACATATATAGGCACCAACCTAAGTTATTTATACATAGAGTACTTATAACTTCACCTACATGCTTCATACTTCATGTATTTCATAGCATCATCATACCATTAACTTTCATGCTCCAGCGCCCCTCTTTACTTCATACCCCATACATAGATTCAAACCCTAGTCAAATTTAGTCTTCATGTCCTAGCGAACCTCATAGCATCATTCCGAGAATATAATCCCAGATTCCAGCATCACAACCTCAAAACAACTCACTTGCAACATCATAGACCTTAGTCCTTCGTAGCGCACCCTTAAAACTGCAAGATACCAGATATATAAAATATGCAGAACATAAATGAAATGCTAGAAATGACAGAATGACAGTAAAATATCCAGCATAATCTTCACAATACACAGAAATGATATACGAAATAGCAACAGAAATAGCACTTTGATTCA
>SNQJ01S0250368.1:0-12873 GCA_010110895.2 Picea sitchensis
AATAATAAAGTGAAGTGATAAGTGTATTATAATTCAAAGTGAATACAAAATAAATTATTTCAAAAATAAATTTAATGGAGAAATTAGAAGTGGACCCAACTCTAAAATAAGGAAAGTGGGCCAAGTGACCTAGAAGATGTTTTAAAGGAAGCTACTTGGAGAATATAAATAAGAGGCAAGGCTCTCTCATTTGAATCACACTTGAGAATATTGAATATCTATAGGTGTCTGAGGTGAAAAAATGATATCTAAGCCGAAATTCTGAGTAAAGTGAAGAAAAGAAGGCAGAAATGCAAGGAAGGATAAATTCTTTTGATGGTGTTTTCTAGGGTATGTTATTTACAGGTCATCTCACCATTTTCACTATAATTTTTTTTCTATATGATTCAGATCCTGAAATTGCTATGCAAGTGAGAAAACATATCCAAGTATCTGTGGTAAAATTTGTATCTTGTGGGTCGTTGTATTTTGGGATTTACACTCCATGGAAAATAGGATTTGTGGTCAGTCTTGAAACTAGTCAAAATGAGGTGTTTTGGGTAAAAATGTCATAATTTCTTCATAACATATCCAAATTCAGTGAAACCAAATGTGTTGGTTAGGGTACAGGCTGTATTATTCTTTGTAACAGTTTTAGATCAATTCATCAAATATTTTGTGTGGGACACGCTCTACAAATTCGTTCTCTAGAATAAGCCAGAGTTCAGCAAGGTATGTTTTTCTGAGAGGTTCCAAGTAGTGAAACTTGGAGGAATTGCACAAAACACACTAAAGAACATTGTGTATCAGTTTCAGATATTTATACGTTATAGGTTCAAAGTTATGATTACTTCAAGTTACGGTTGTTGACTAATCCAAAACTAGGCATGTGAGACTAAATAAAAGTTTGATGAAAATGTTAGTCTCTTGTTTTTAAAGTTAGTGAAGGTATGGAGGAATGAGATCATATACACCAGGGCTATTACAGAGCTACAAATCAGATTTGGATGATGAAATTGATGAGATATTTCGGTTGTGGTACATGTTGAGTACATGGTTGAGACAAGTAATTGATGGGTTGGCACACATACATGAGGTGTATAGTTGATGATGTTGGTACATATCGATGAGTCATAGTTGATGAGTAGTTGGCACATGATTGGTACATACTTCATACATGGTTGGATGGACTTGTTTATGGTACAAGTTGATTACAGGTTGGTGCATGGTTGATGCACTTGTTTATGGTACATGTTTATTATAGGTTGAGGTATAGTTTGATGCATGGTTGATGCATGGTTCAGATTTATTGGTACAGGTTCACAGTGGTATATCTCACAGTGGTAGTGTGACAGTGGTTCCATCATTCTACTTCTACTTCAGGGTGGCAGGACGGGGCAAGGACAGGTGGTTGTAGCCACCTTCCGGTTGTAGCCGGAGATCATTGGGGGTTGTAGCCTCTTTCTGGTTGTAGCCAGACAATTGGGGAGTTGGAGCTTCCCTCAGGTTGTAGCCTAAAAAACTAAGGGGTTGAAGCCTCTTTCCAGTTGCAGTTGGAAAACAAAGGAAGTTGGCGCTTCCAATGAATGTAATTCTTCAAGACATATAAGAAAAAACATTCTGTGGTTTTCTCCGGATTTGGGTTTCCACGTAAAAAACTGGTGTACTTTGTATATGTGTGATTGTTTATTTCTTACTGCTCATTATTGGATAATAATTCTACATTGATATAACATTTGAAGAAAAATAATTATAATTACGCTATTACTGATTCAACCCCCTCTCAGTAATCCAACAAATAATATTTCTGAGCTCTATGGCTCCAGAATCTGGACAATCTCCTCCTACTGCTGGATGCAAACGCCATATTTTTATGCTCATTCCTTTGTTATTGTTCTCTGAATTTGTATTCCTTCCCTTGATGGAATGCAGGCAAGTAACCAACTCGAACTCAGTGCAACCGCTCAATGGACTGAGAATAGGTCTCGTCCGTAAAGATTCACTGCTCTTTCCAACGCAGTCAAGGGAGACTTGAAAAGCTACAGATCATGTCTGTAGTTAATATTGATGGATTGCAGGGTGAAAATCAATTGACAGATTTAGAGACTCCAGTAAGCGCAGGAGACGTAGAATTTCTGATTGACACTGCAATTGGTACGCCAGCTTTATCCTTTTCTGTAATTCTGGACACTGGCAGTGACTTAGTGTGGACCAAATGCAACCCCTCAACTGGTTCAATTTATGATACTTCAGTGTCCTCTACTTACCGTAACGTCCCTTGCCACAACTCTCTGTGCCAGCCTTCTCCGACCTTTTCTTGCAACGACAATAGAGACTGTGATTTCGCGTATGCTTATGGTGATGGGTCCAGGGCCAGCGGGATCGTTTCATACGAGACCTTTACCTTTTCTTCTCAATCATTTCCCAAAATCGCCTTTGGTTGTGCCCAAGAAAAGGAAGGAGTTGGCTTCGAAAAAGTAGGTGGATTAGTAGGATTCGGAGGAGGCCCTCTCTCTTTGGTCTCACAGCTAGGCCCATCGTTGGGAAATAAGTTTTCTTACTGTCTCGTCTCCACTACTGAATCTGCTAAGAAAAAGAGCCCTCTGTTTCTAGGCAATACCGCTAGCTTAAATGCCATGACTGTCGGTTTGACTCCCATTCTTCGAACCAGATCGATTCCAACGTTCTATTATCTTTCTTTGGAGGGAATCAGTGTTAACAGTCAATCATTGGATATCCCTCCTAGTACTTTTGATCTTCAATCTGATGGCTCTGGCGGACTTATCATAGACTCTGGAACGACCATTACTTAACTGCCAAAGACTGCTTATGATGCCCTGAAGAACGCGTTGGTATCATCGATTAATCTCCAACAGGTCGATGGATCTAGCTATGGCGTGGACCTCTGCTTTGTTACGAACGGATCTTCAACAAGCTTTCCCTCTGTCACATTCCATTTTAAAGGAGCAGATTTCGATGTGCCCAAAGATAACTACTTAGTGTATGTTGCCAATGATGGCGGTGACCAAGTCTTGTGCTTTGCGATGACAGCCAATACGACTCGAGGTGGTATCTCCATATTTGGTAATATCTTTATGAAAATGAAAATAACGTTCTCTCCTTCGCGCCTACAGCTTGTGATACCCTGTAGGTAGCCACAGGCAAAATCTGCCACCTTCAAATTTGGAATCGAATCATAATCAAATTATGTATCAGAAAAATAACAACGAACGTTCTCTCCTTCGCGCCTACAGTTTGTGATATCTTGTAGGCACTCGGTGGCAAAACCTGCCACCTTCTAAGTTGGAATCAAATTATTGTTACGTTTAAATGATTAAACTTTGGATTTAGCACGTTGGTTGTGCTGGTTGTAAATGTTCATTTTTTAGTTGCGCGTTTTATTTTTTGACTGTGCATTTTATTTTCTGTCTGTTAAGTGGCTGTGCTAATTAATTGATAGTGGTTATTACTAGCACAGCCACATAATTGTGGCTGATGAATGCCGAAAGGCATCTTTAATTTATTAAACCTAATTTTAATATAAACCCTAATTAGGATTTGTAAATAAAATTTGTTATATCCATCTTTGCTATATAAAATTTATTAACCCTGTCATCAGGCACAAAAACTATTTTTATATATATATGGGTTAAGCTGCGTACCATGGCATTGCATTGTCCCGATTGCTTTGATATTTAGGGTTTACCTTTCAGTTTATATGTTGTCCCGATTGCTACATCCACGTGCCCGCTCCGGTAAAAAAATGACGGCGCGCATTGTCCCGATGCCCCGGTAAAAAAATGACGGCGCGCATTGTCCCGATTTCTTTGATATTCAGTTTATATGTTGTCCCGATTGCTACATCCACGCGCCCGCCTCGGTAAAAAAATGATGGCGCAGTGTAAAACACACAGAGAAGAAACGACATAGTTCATAATCCACGCGGCCACAAGCGGCCATACGCATCCGCCCATGAACAATAATTTTTGTTGTTATTTTTTAATCATTGAACGTGGCAATCTGGTGGTGATCAAGTAATTCTTTAATCTTATTTAGTAAATGTGAAAAAGTAATTACATAAACGTACGTCTTTATAAATGAGCGGAAGTTAATTTATCAAAATATCATCCATTGATTAGAGAGGACGACGAAGAATATGCCACCATCTTCAAATTTTTTTTTTTTAAATAAGTGATAATATTATATTAAAATCCTTCAAAAGTCTGAAACATAGTCCCAAAATACAGTGATAACCAGGCTGCATTTGCTAGACTGCCCTAGGGTGGGGAAACCAATCCAACCAACCCGTTTAGTTCCATGAGCATATAAGTCTTGATATAAACCATCGACAAAAGAAAATATACTGAATGTCTTTTAGGACTATAATCTAAATAAACAGACATATACTAGGATTAAACACCTGGCTAGTAGGTAGGCCATGTGGCTGATAGGTCGCCAGGCCAGGGCTCTTCTTCTATATACGTCACTCCATAGTCCCACTGTTCGCTGGCACCTTCTTTGCTTGCAGGGTCCTTGTCTTCATCCTTTCGCTTCTCCTGCTCCCGGCTAGAATCCATGGGCTGCTGCATCTCGTCCTGGGTTTCCTCCTGGGCGGCTTCAGGTTGTGTCAGTGGGCTGGTGTCTTCAGGCTCCGCAAACAAGGCCTCGTGCATGGAAGAAATAATTAGCAAGAAACTTGCCACCCTGGCTTATGTGGCTTGTATGCGGTACTGTAGGTCCGCTACCTCACTCCGAAGTTCAAAGACGAGATTATGTAAGGCAGACAGACTCTCTGTGAAATGCATTTTATCCACGGTCTCATGAAAACCGGGGCCTGCGCGATTGGGCTGACTGTAGGGAGAGGGACCACCATCTAAATTGTCGAGGGGGTCGTGGTAGGACGCAGAAGTGGACGGAAGCGTGGAGTGGTCTTGAGACAGCTGCAAAATTGAAACTGGCGTGCGAGATATGATAGCCATGGAATTGAGTTGCGGGGCGCATAGCGAGATAGGGATAGAATGAGACTTTTGATGAGGGGAGGAGTCGGTGGAAGTCGATTCATAGGATGTGGTCGGGGGTCTTCGAGGCTTCGAGGGGGAGCCTCGCCTCGGGCGGCCCCTGGGTCGAGTCATGGCTAAGCTTGTGCAGCCGGCTACAAAGACTGAAAGCTCTCGGTGAAGGGTGAAACCCGGGACCGTAATATTCCAGCGCAAATTAACAGAGGGGGAGCTGCACTGCAGTGGGAGGGACTCTACCACCTTCGGACACAAGTAGAGCCAATACATAATGAATGGAGCCATTCGAAATTGCATCGAGGAGGGGAGGACTGGAGCGTTAATGCTCCCTCGCGCCGCATTAAGACGCATTTAAATGCTGGGTGGGGTGGTGGGCTGTGACACAAGCCCATCACGTGGCTCTATGCCACGCTGCCCATTGCCATCGCCCAGATTTTGCCACGTTTCGCGCTCTGACACCCCATCCGGGGGATGCCAGCATCTTCAATTGCCAACCCTAAGATTGAAATTTATGATTAAAAGGTGATTAATTCTGCCCATTGTCAAAGGTGATTAATTCTGCCCATTGTCAATAGGTATACGCCTTTCGGCGTAATTAGAATTAATGGTTTAATCAAATTTTTAATTACAAATTTCAATCTAATAAAAAAAATTAATCAAATTTTTAATTACAAATTCCAATCTAATAGACAAAAGATGCTGGTATATTCTTCATTTTTCATTGTCACATCGTCTGTAATGTCATTGGTTTTTGTTAGATATAAAATCCTGCTTTGAAAGCGAATTGAATGCCCGCTCATGCTCATTGTTCAGCATTGTGACTTGACTGTGAAGGCTTTCCATCATCTGTTGGAATGGTTGCACTTCCATAAAGTGGCGTCGGTCGGTACTCTTCGATGCATTCTAATGGACTACCGACTGAAGCTACTTCTGAACTATGCCGGGTGGGGATCAGCCATTGAGGCCCTAAGGCGTTGGCTCTCCTCCAAAACTGTCACGAAAATTTGCGGGATCTAGT
Organism: Picea sitchensis; assembly: GCA_010110895.2. Taxonomy (NCBI): domain Eukaryota; kingdom Viridiplantae; phylum Streptophyta; class Pinopsida; order Pinales; family Pinaceae; genus Picea; species Picea sitchensis. The sequence continues at coordinate 6,013 of SNQJ01S0250368.1, forward strand.
GGGCCTTGGAGAATGGAACCGCATGCACAAGTATATATTTTTATATTTCTTCTATTTGTATCTATTATAAAAAATATTTACGCTGTAATTTTTATTAATGTGATACGTTGTAATTTTTTATTAATGTGATACACAGTAATTTTTTATGTTTGTTTTTCATTTTATAATTTTATTTTTTTGTTTTTTTCATTTTATAAAATTGCTTTTGATCAAATTTTGTTTTTATTAGATTAGTGTGGAAATGTGATTGTTGTATCCTGGATTTCGAGTAAAATCTTTCAAAATCAAAATTGGTTCAGTCTTTATCAGAAATTGTAAACAGCAGTAGAAGGAAACCTCAAACACAAATACGCACAGCGAAGATCAAAATAACATGGTTATGCCATTCAAAAAAATTATTTAACGCAGTCACCCAACTCTCTCCGGCACAGAGGCTCTCACACAACAGGGCTCAAGTTTAGTTATAATATGTGTGCCCCATCAAAGCATCTCAGAGGAGGCACCATGCAATCCGCATGCAATGGCTAAATATGATAAATAGGGCACTAGTGATCACTGGATTAGTGGTAATGTGAATCTTATGAAGATTAACACAAGAGAACAATAATATGTCAAACAATTTCGTAATTTCTATTAATTTCTCTGTGGGGCTTATACCTAATTCATGCTTGCTTACCACTGCTTATACCTAATTCATGCTTGCTTATCATTAAGCCTAAAGCTTAAGCTACAAGTTTAAACATGATTTTTTTTTTTTTTTTTCATTTATATATTTAGGATTTTTTTTTATATTTTTTCATTTATATATTTAGGATTTTCAAGAGTAAGAATTATAACCTTTTTACAATATCTTTTGCATTATTTTAATATAACATTTTTTCAATATATAAAATTGAAATTTAATTAATATATATAAATGTCATTTACTTTGTAAATAATGTATATATTTTTATTTTATAAGATTTAAGGAATAAGAATTATAACGTTTTATATTTATTATAAAGATCCATTCATTTTTTTTTATAGCTTTCACCATTTCTCTTTGAACGATCTCATCATGGAGTAATTCCAATCCCATCAGTGACATAAACAAATGAAAGTACTCCTCTCATTTTTCATATTCCAATCCGGTTAGTGGCATAAACAAATGAAAGTACTCTTTTCAGTTTTCATAAGCAGTCAGATGTTATCATTTTCACCTTTAAATTTACCCACTCAAACCATCAATAGGGAGATCAATCAAATCCTTTTAATTTTACAGTTAACAATAATTTTTTTTGAAATTCTGGTTTCATTTATATTAAATTTAATGTTAAATCATGATGCTAGCTAAACAAATTCTCCTTCATTGAATTCTTGCATTATTCAATGTAATCAGCTCCATACCAGTAAATCAAGGATGAGTGTGAATTACCATAATGTTATCCTTCACAAGCAGTCCGAACTCCCTTTAACTCTTTCAATTTTGAGAGACGGTTCTCTGTTAACAAATGTCACCCAATTTAATGGTACATACTAAATAATTTAGACGTTATATTCTTCCTTATTAATTAAGGAAGTCATATACTAAATTTTGGTTTCATTTACGGTAAAAAGTGATTAAATTATGGTTTCATTTACAGTGAAGAAGATAAACTATATGGATAGTCCACTAAGAGGTGAATAAAAATTATAATGGAGTTATTAATACAATACAAACTTGATTACAATGAAGGATGAGAGATCGGGGACTTTGAGCCGAGGGTTTAGGGTTTTTTAGCCACTTTGAACTGCGCTACCACAACGCCTGCCCTGCTGGGGCTCATGTCTCGCAGGGAGGGGGAGTCGAATGGTGTCTCCTATAGCCAAGCCACGACAAATGGAAACTCTGCAGAAGGAACGAAACGGCCGACCATTGAGCCGCCACCAGATTTGCGCTCGAAGCTTCTAGCAGAAGGAACCTTCAAGGATCGGGAGATGGACATCGATCCAGAGAAAGAGACTATCCCCGCTATTGCGTCAACTCCATGGATGCCAGGTAAATGCATCCCACAAGCGCCACAGGCCCCAAAATACGTTATCTGCTCATCACACATAGAAGAGCAAAAGCAATATATGAGAGATTATGCCCTGGTGGGCAAATTCCTACGGCTCTGGCCTTCTGAGCGCGATCTAGTCAAATGGATACAATATTGGTGGAAACCAAAAGGTCACTATGAGCTACAACTGGGTTCCAAGGGGTTCTTCACAATCATCCTCCACAACCTTGAGGATCGCAATCGCATCTTTGATGGGGGGCCATACTTCTACAACTCGGTAGGACTCTTCTTAAGATTCTGGACAGAGAAGTTCAACCCTGAGAAGGAGGACTTTGCCCATGCGTTGGTATGGATTAGATTGTACTCTCTTCCCCATGAATTCTGGCTGGAAGAGGTCTTGGTTGGCATAGGCAACACCATTGGCATCTATGTTAAGTCTTTCGAAGCCACCAAGCAGTGGCGCTACACTTCTTATGCGCGAATCTATGTGTACCTGAACATAGCCAAGCTGCTCCTAGGATCCATCATATTGGAATATCATGACAAGGACTGGTCCCAAACCATCGACTATGAACACATTCCATTCTGATGCAGGAAATACCACGAACACGGTCATCTTTTCAGAGAGTGCCCTCTTAATAATGCACACAAAGAAGGGAGCCCAGAAAACGGAAAAGACAAGGGCAAATTTGCACAACCAGTAGGGAAAAGACGACAAGGAGGAAGAAAGCAATCGGCCCAAGTAAGTAAATATCCCTCAACTAGTAATAAGTTTGCAATTCTACAAGATTAACCAAAGAACCCTACAACCCTTACGAACCCAAATGTACCACTTCCGGATAATGGACCTCAGTCCACAAGCCAAAGAAATGAACGACCCCCACAGGGTAAGGAGTCATATCTCCCTCCCCTAGACATGGCTCAGGACCCGCAAGACTTGTTGGAGACAGAGGACGGGGATGCGGAAATGGAGCTGGAGGAGCAAGATCTAGTTGGGGTGGATCTGGAGCACCTCCAGCACACCTACAAGCATCAAAAACTTTACACTATACCCAGGGATCAATTATGGAAGGTGCACAAGGTCTTTTTCAACTCTTCAGTTGGGTCCTCAGCTTGATCTAGCAATGCTCTCGGAATCCAGGGTAGTTAGTAAAAAAACCCAAATAAAACTCAGAAAGACGAAAAGAAAAGAGGGAGGAAATCCACTAAAAATCTCATACAAGAAATAGGCCACTTCATGGTAAACTCGAGACAAATCCACCTGATCTCGGATAACTTCCCTCCTCTCCCTACCCCCCCATCATCATGAAGATCATCTCATGGAATATTAGAGGCCTCAATGATCGTAGAAAGCAAAAAATGCTACGGGATCTGATCTTAGCGGAAAAACTAGACATAGTACTTTTGCAGGAAACAAAATGCACTTCAGAAGACATCGACAGGCTACTTCCCTACTGTTGGAAGCAAGGGAAAGTGGATTCAACCGATGCCACAGGCACAACTGGAGGATTGGTTGTTCTTTGGAACACCAACTGAGTGCTGTTGGAAAACTTCCTCGCCACCAAATGGTCCATTACAACATATTATAGGCTCATAGGCTCAAACAAGCCTAGACACTTGACCAATGTCTACGTCCCAGCCAACCCAAGGGATAAGCAGGCCTTCCTCAGAAGCCTGAATTACTTATCCAGTCTAACACAGTATAAAATATGGACTGTTGGTGGAGATTTCAATATCATTCATAGCCTGGAGGAAAAAAAAGGAGGCTCAAGACGACTGGATCGGGATTCCAGGGACTTCAATAGCCTCATAGATGATCTTCACCTTATCGACCTGGAGGCCAACAATGGAATTTACACTTGGACAAACAGCAGCACCGGAATACACCAAATCAATTGCAAACTAGATCTATTCCTCATCTCTGACTCCCTTATGATGGAAGGAACGACAATGGAAGCTACCATCTTGAATTTCTCTCGCTCAGATCACTGGCCTATACAGTTATGTTTGGATGTCCCAGCCACACCTCGTAAGAAACCCTTCAGGTTTGAACAGTTCTGGCTTGACCATCCCGATTTCCAAGCAAATATCCAGGATTGGTGGAGGGAGGTAGAGGTCCCTCATGGCTCCAAAATGTACAGATTCCAGCAAAAGTTAAAGAACATCAAACAAACTCTCAAACTCTAGAATAAGCATACCTTTGGCAATATCTTCGACTCCCAAACGCAGCTGTCAGAACAAATGAGCGAGATTCAAAATCAGATCAGAATGCAGGGGCTAACGAATGAGCTAAAAGCCCAAGAAGTAAAAGTAAATCAACAGCTCAAGGCTAGAAATATACAAGAAGAAATCTTATGGAAACAGAAATCGTGCATCCAAAGGCTCAAGGAAGGGGAATGCAACACCAAATTATTTCACAGAACTGTCATCCACAAACGACACTCTAATAAGATCACGCATATCATCTTCGATGACGGGGAAACCATTCATTCCCATGAAGACATGGAAACAACCTTGATAAACTATTATCAAGATCTCCTTACAGAACCACTCTCAGATAGACATGAGGCCATCAATAAGGTTACATAGCATGTGCCCTCCCTCGTTACCCAGGACCAAAACTCAGCACTGCTCCGGCCCTTCACAATCAAGGAAGTGGACCAAGCACTTCAGGACACCCCTAAATGCAAGGCCCCTAGACCCGATGGCTTCACCAACGATTTTTTCCTCCATTGTTGGTCGATGATCAGGATAGAGGTTTGGGAAATTTTGTAAGAATCTAGAGCCACTGGATAGGTCCTCCAAGCTCTCAATGCTACTTTCCTCACCTTAGTACCCAAAGAGGGGTGGGCACATCATCCCAAGCAGTTCAGGCTCATAGCTCTCTCCAATGTCATCTACAAACTCCTTACAAAAGTGATAGCCAGGAGACTCAAGCCTATCTTACCAACAATCATATCCCTGGAGCAATCAGGATATGTTGAGGGCAGACAAATCCTCGACAGTGTCATCCTAGCCCATGAAGTGATTCACTCTTTGCAGAAGATGACAACACCAGGTATGCTCCTCAAATTAGACCTCTCTAAAGCCTTTGATAAGAAAAGCTGGGAATACATGCGAGCAATGCTCCTAGCCTTTGGTTTTGATCAGCGTTGGGTGACTTGGATTCTGAATCTAACTTCCTCGACATTCTTCTCTCTTCTCATCAATGGTGTTCCCTCACAGCCCTTATCCCCATCAAGAGGAATTCGACAGGGATATCCCCTCTCCCCTTTCCTCTTCATCATCTTGGCCAAAGGTCTTAGTCATTCCATCCATGTATCAGTCGAAAAAAACCTTCTAACAGGTCTCCCCTTGCATGGCATTTCCCCCCCTATCTCGCACAACCAATTTGTGGATGACACTCTTTTGATGGGCAGCCCAACTGTCCGTGAAGCCAACTCTCTCTTGGCTATCCTCCAAACCTTCTCAGATGCCTCAGGCCTGGACTGTAACAAAGATAAATCCCAAATTTTCTTCTTCAATACACCCCCTCCAATCCAGCGCCATATCTCTGATATCCTAGGTTTCAATAGAATCTCCCTTCCATCCAAATACCTTGGCATTCCCTTGATTGACAATGCCCTCTGGAACTCCTCTTGGGAACATCTTTTATCCTCCTTTACTAAGAGGCTTTCTTCCTGGAACTTCAAAGTCTTAAACCTTCCCAATCGTCTTACTCTTCTCTGATTTGTTCTTCAGGCCCTTCCGATCTACACCTTTTCAGCGCTGGTTGTCCCGAAGTTCATTCTCACAACCATTACAAGCTTACAAAGAAACTTCATTTGGCAAGGCCTCAACTCAGGGAAGAAAATAACGCTAGTCAGCTGGGACAAACTCTGTCGACCAAAGGAGCAAGGATGCTTGGGATTATGAGATCCCTTCATAATGAACAAGGTTCTAAGCACCAAAATTTGGTGCCGATGGTTAAAAAACCCCAAGGATCTCTGGGCCAGACTTTGGAGGAAGAAATATGCTCCAAATGTGGCAGAGAAGAACCTAATTCGATGGAATGGGGACAACCCAGGCTCCTTAATCTAGACAGCGGCTAAGTAGAATAGACAGTTGATGACTCAACATGCCTTCTGGGAAATTGGAAATGGGGAAACTACACTTTTCTGGAAAGATTCCTGGCAACAATGGTCAGTTTTGGACACTGAGGACTGGGCTAGAGACATCTGCACCCAAGCTACACGGGCATGCCTAACAAGGGTAGATGACTACTGGCAGGACAATCCCCTAGAATACACCTGACGCTGTTGGTACTTGGACATGGAACGCATTAATCTAGAGGTGCATGTGGACCTAGCACCTTGGCAAGAAGAACTGGCCAAACGGAAAATTCCCAAAATTGCAGGAGAGGATATCCTTCGGTGGGGCTACAAGACACAGGGCACCTACAGCACGTGGGAAGTCTACTAGATCAAAACTGAAATAGACCTCCTCCCTTCTAGGAAAGTTTGGCACAAAATCTGGAGTCTTAAACACTGGCCAAAAATCACCCTCTTCCTCTAGCTTGTCTCCCATTCAAGCATCCTAACCTGGGATAACCTCTCGAAGAGGGGGTTTGTTGGGCCCTCTATTTGCATACTTTGTGGAGAGGCAGAGGAAACCATGAACCATCTCCTCATTTCTTGGCCTTATATTTCTCAAATCTGGGATCAAGCGGCGCTTATCATGCGCACCTCAGACCGCCACAAAGATAGTATCATCGATACCATTATGAACTGGAGGGACCAGGCTTTCCATTCCCCCCTCCTCAATTGTATTTGGCAAATTATTCCAGGCTTCATCCTTTGGCAAA
>SNQJ01S0250370.1:0-10011 GCA_010110895.2 Picea sitchensis
GCAGCATTGACTCAAAGACAACACATGAAATAACCTTGTAATTAATCGAAAGAGAGACAGATGGATTTCCCAAACCAACTTCAATGATGAATAGGGGGTGTCATGTTCAAGAGAGACACTTACTGCCAATCAATATAAAGACGAAACATATCCCTTTCCCAAATTTTCCCCCACCATTTCTGGCAAGTACCTCTTTATTTTTACGCAATCTTAAAGAGGATCACATATGCTTGTTGATATAAGCTCATCCTTCAGATGAGTCCCTCGGAGTATTTTTAATGAACCCTAAGAAGGAGTGGTTCGGTCCCATCACGAGTCTGTCAATGTTTGTCTAACGAGTCCAGAGATAGTAAACTCGAAGGTTTTTCAAGATTATAGAGTTTGGAAAAACACTTAAAAGAGAACTCTCTCAGTTCCTTTTTCGTACAGCAATCCAACGAGACCGAAAAAAGGGTTAAACTATCGCTCGAAAGATGCATACTTCAAATACTTTATCGAGCATGAAAATAGCAAGGTCGCTCGACGATCTTTTCATGTTTAGAGAGTCTGAAAAGAGCTTAAAGAAAACTCCAAGGGGGGTTCCTTTTTCGTATAATCTCTGCGAGCCCGAAAAAATGATAAAACGATGCTCGGTCATGTTCTTATGTTTTTCACGAGCGCAAGAACGGACAAAAGGGCGCTCGAGGTTTTATGTAAAAACCACAAAAAACAACCAAAATCACACCACATCGGAGAAAAATCTATCCATAATCATCCATGTTTCACACCTGCAAGTCATTACACTCATTTCCACATTAGTGATTAGGTTTAAATAATAAATAAACATAAAAACCCAAAATTGACATAGTAAAAAGTAATTAAAATGAGTAAATAACTAATTTTACCATATCATTTGACATTTTTACCATTGAGTTCCAAAAAACCCTCATTTTACCCTCTGAATTCGGTGGCGATTTCTGGGAGCTACAGGAGATCATTTGACGAGAAGTCAACATTTTGGTAAGTTCTTCATTCTTGATCTTTTCATGGTTTAAAATTTAGATTTCATTGGTTAAAAGTTTTGTTTCAAGTCATTTTTTGAACCATATATGCATGGAGGCATTCTCACAGGTGGCCCATACGGGACCTGCGAGAATGACTCATTCTTGCAGGTGGGCCTTAAGCCACCTGCGAGAAGTTCGTACTGTGCATAATAGGTCACCTGAGAGCAGCGCAGAACTCAAAAAAAAATTCAAAGTTTGACCAATAAAAAAGATTTACACCATGAATAAAATCATTAATATTCTTTATATGTTTCTTATGCAGGTACATAGCCACAACCATGGTTATTGAGTGGCGAGAACGAGAACATGAGGAGGATAACGTAAATGCCAAAAATCATCCTCCCACCATAGCTGCACTATGATATTGTGGTCTCTTAAAATACTTCCGTATCCCGGGCATGAGAGCCCAAGTCCGATTACTGGAATATCTAGTTCGTATGTGGGATTCGGACCAGCAATTTTTTAATGTAGGAGCTCATACATTAGCCATTGACATCGAGAACATATATTTATTGACTGGATTATCCAGGCGTGGGTCCTATGTCAGTCTGACCAGCAACAGAGGTGGCGGTTTAAAAATGAGTGAATATTGTAATCAATACTGCGTACCCGAGGCTGAAAGGAAGAAAGGGAAAGTGGCAATTTGGGGAGTAACTGACTTGACTCTCCGCACCATTCTCTTCACCATTGCTCGGATGGCTGGAAGTTCAGCACCCCATATGGCATTGCAGAGCTACTTCCAGTACGCCATCGAGTGTACTGAGCCTCGAGTTTTTAACTGGGCTGATGCAGTGTTACGCAGTCTCAAAAGGCAACTAACCAAGTGCAGGCGGGGAGAACTGAAACAATTTGGCTATGGATCTCTGTTAGTGTCCTTCTTCCTCGAGAGGGTCCCTATATTCATACTTCAGGTTGAGTGGAACCTTCTGGGTGCTAGAGATCCGAGGATGTTACGATGGTGTCGGCTCATGGCCCAACACGTGGTAGGACCAATCATCAAATATGACGATATTTTCTTCGACTGGTTGCAAAACCAGATGATGATGGTCGATGAATACACCTATGCCAGGTTGGATTTCTGAGGAGATCCAGATCTAGCACTACCTGAGGATGCTCAGTGGGGAGACCTCGGTAAGAAGTACACAAAATTTTCTCTTTTTAAATGTTTTTGAATTTTAAATCATATTCCAATGTTTTTGTATTTTATATGTTTATCCAAAGACTAACACAAAATGTTTTTTGATAACATAGACGTTGGAGTATATAGGCCTACTGGCAGCTCTCCAATTTAGCGGCAAGGAGAAGCAGCAGCCATATTACCACAGTATGTCGAGGATTACCAAGTAGTGGAACATAACTTAGAAGGTCTAACATCAGATATTCCAGATATGACTCTGGAAGAGATTCCATGATGTGATCAACGTCATACTATAGGGGTATCAGCAGCCATGGGTCAACTGCTCCGCAGAGTTGCTAGGGAAGTTGTGTGTTACCATGAACATCATCCTTGACGTCACTATGTAGAAGCTATAAGCTTCATTTTTTGATATTTTGGTCTTCGAACAAACATTTTGTAAAAACAAACTCTTTTTGATTGTTATATATATACAGACGACTTCTACCAGTTTACTTTACATTGTGTGAATTGTAATGTGTTTGATTTATAAATGGTTCAAATGTCTGTCCAATACATAATTAGCTAAAGCATCTGTTAATGTATTAAGACGTCTAGGAATATGCCGATATTCAATGTGATCAAAATACCATTCCAAGAGGCGAATCCGCAAATATACCCTTAACAAAGTAGGACTTCGAATAGAGTAGACGTTACTTAGCTGTAGTACTATAAGCTGCGAGTCAAGTCGCATAACCAAATGATGAATTCCAAGAGAGATAGCATCAACCAATAATTCAATAACGGCGCTATACTCTGCGATGTTGTTGGTTGCTCGACCAAGACATACACCTCATAAAGATATAAGCTCGTTTGTTGGGGCATAGATTTCCCATGCAGCTGAAGCTAAGTTTTGAGTACTATGGCTAGCACCATTAGCGAAGCCAATATAAGGTAGTGAAGACTCTGACATATGACAATCAAACACAACGTCACGTAAGGGCAGAGACCAGATAACATCAAAAGCAAAAATAAAGTAACACACACAAAGTATGATACATAAAATACAGGTACTTGTGCACAAATGACTTATGCATAGTACTTCTTCAAGTATAACCCATTCCTGGGTTCACTCAAAGGTATACCATCATAATCAACCAACTCATACGCTCCTTTTTCCAACACTCGATGAACAATGTAAGGACCATGCCACATAGGTTCAAACTTCCCAGCTCCTAAGACATATTTATCCTGTTCATAAAGAAGAACAAGATCACCTTCAGAGAAAATGCGAGGCTTGACATGCTTGTCATATTGTGCCTTGACGCGTTTCTTTTGGGATTCTATTGCTAGAGTGGCATCACATCAGATCTCGTCTAATCGCATCAGATACAACAGACATTCTTCTTCAGTAGAAGTATTGGGTAAGAGTTCGACAACTAACTTCAAAGAAGGTATCTCACATTCTATTGGAAGAATGGCTTCCATGCCATAGACTAATCGAAAGGGTGTAAACCCCGTAGCGGATTTGACCGATGTCCGATATGCCCACAATGCTGAAAACAACATCGTGTGCTAGCTAGTTTTATGAATTCCTATCATCCGTCTAAGCATAGTTATAAGAACTTTGTTGATTGCTTCGACCTGGCCATTAGCTTGCGGATAATAGGGTGTTGAGTTATCATGATGAAGACCCAACTTTTATGTAAGTTTAGACATCATAAAATTCCTAAAATGACTACCGTGATCCGTAACGATAGCTTGAGGAACACCAAAATGAGCTATGACATGGTTGAAAAGAAATAACGCTGAAATCTTTCTAGTATTATCAAATGTTGGCATTGCCTCAGCCCATTTTGTGAAATAATCAATAACTACAATGATGTAACCATGCCCCCCAGCCAAGTGAGGGTGACATGTCATGAAATCAATACCCCATTTTGCAAAAGGACCAACTGAGACCACAGGATGAAGGGGAGCAGGATGCGACCAAATTTTTTGATTGTAGGTCTGGCAGGCATGGCACTTCTAAACAACAGTAATGCAGTCATTAAACAAGGAAGGCCAAAAATATCCTACACGCAAGATCTTCTGGGGAGTAGCATACCCATACATATGACCACCACATGCTCTAGAGTGGCAGTCATTCAGATCTTTCTCGGCTTCGTCAAAAGTCAAACAACGTCGAAAAACAGAGTCAATTCCTCTACGATAAAGAGTATCGCCAAGGATAATACACTGACGAGCTTGATAACGGACATGACGTCGCTCATTACTGGAAAAAGCAGGCTGAAAAGTCTAGGTCTGGAGATATATAATGATATCTCCATACCAAATATCATCAGTGTTGATAAGGAAAAGCGATTCATCAGGTAATGAATCTACTGCTACTTTTTCCATGGCAGAGTGGGGAAAATCACATATTAACTCAGCAAAAACTAAGGATTTCTTCGATGTGGCGCGATCGAATTCCAAGTCGAACTCCTAGAGTATGACAATCCATTTGGAGTACTTGCCCCCTAGCAATTGACATGTCAAAATATGTTGCATAGGGTTACAATGTGAAATCACTGTAGTTTTCCTGGAGAGAATATAATGTCGAAAGCGTTGAACGGCTTGAACGGCAGCCAAAGCCAGTTTTTCTACATGTTGATACTTAATTTCGGTTGATGTGAGACTTTGACTTAAGTAATAAACAACATGTTCATCATGAGCATCATCCTCTTGAACGAGAACCATGCTGATGGTATACTCTGAGGCAGCAAGATAAAGAAAGTAATCATGACTATAATCAAGAGGGAATAGAAGTGGAGCTTTCATGAGGGAAAACTTCAAAGCTTCAAATGCATTATTGGCAATAGTATCCCAAACAAACTCGGAACTTTTCTTTAGTAACCGTGTAAAGCCACGAGTAATCTCGGCGTAATTAGGAATAAAACAACGAAGAAAGTTTGCTTTCCCCTGCAAACTTTGTAACTGACGCAAAGTGGAAGGAGGAGGGAGATTGAGAATTACCTCAACCTTAAGAGGATTTACCTGGATCCCTTGACGTGACATAATGAAACTGAGAAGACGGCTAGATTCTATGCAAAAAACACATTTATGAGGATTTAAACGAATGCGATAGAACTGACAACGAACGAAAATTGCTCGGAAATGAGTGGGGTGATCAACTCGACCTAAAGAATGAGCTGGAAAATCATCCAAATAAGGTTGAATGATATGCTTTATATCGTGAAACGCATAATACATAGCACGTTGAAACATCGCGCCTGTGTTCTTAAGACCAAAGGGAAGTTTTCTATAGGCAAAAGTACCCCAAGGACAAATAAAAGAAGTTTTATGTTGGTCCTTGGGAGTGATGTTAATCTGATTATAGCTGGAGAATCCATCCATGAGAGAAAAGATTTCACTGGCAGCACAGTCATCGACAATCTGGTCGACGAAAGGGGTTGGAAAGTTGTCCTTGGGACATGCTTTGTTAATATCCCTATAATCAACACAAACACGTATACTACCACCTTTCTTATCAATTGGTACAGGGTTGGAAACCCATTCTATCAGAGCCACGGGATAAATAAAACCGACTTTGAAAAGTTTTTCAACTTCGAGTTTGATAGCTGCCGCTTTACGTGGATGGACCGGACGAAGGTGCTACCGAACTGGTTTAGCTCCGGGGTATGTCTTTATCTCATGCACAACAATAGCCGGGTCGATACCGGGCATCTCTTCGTAACTCCATGCGAAGATGTCATGAAATTCTTTAAACATAGATGTATAAGTGACGATTTCATCTGGAGAGCACGAAGCTCCAATGTGAGCATTTTCAACTATCCCAGGTTTAACTGATATGTCAATTGGGATCGTGGGAGAAATATTACTGATGTTCCCTTTGGCAAACACATCGTGTGTAGATCCGGGAACAGTCGATATGACGACAATGGTCAATGGAGTCGAAATCCGTTGATAGTTCTCTAGAGTGTGTTGTTCCAGAAATAGTATGGAACGATGATGCCCATGATCCCAAGGGGTGTCCTCCATGATGAACATGATCATCTCGTCAGTGGGAAAGATGACATGGAAAGGATCGGGAGACAACTCATCAAGAGAGGGTGTGGAAAGGGTTGCCGATTGAATGGCTTGGTAAGCAGACTCAACCGGACTTAACGACATGACGTCGCCGAAATGAGTATGATCTCCTGGATCAGGGACAATCCACGGGTCAGAAGATACAAGAAGCTCATGAGGTGCAGTGGAGATCATATTAATGGAAGCAATTGACGGGTGTGGAATATCGAGTGGTGGTGGTATGGGGAAAGTACCCATTAACGAAGAGTCTTTTAAAATACCGACACCAACATTCTCGTAACCCAGTGGGGTTTTAGCTATAAATGGCACGTTTCCAGTGCGAGTATCAGAATTAAAGAAGGCAAGTTGATCAACCGTAACAAATTTTCCCTGGTGAGGAAATCATACGACCCAGAAAAGTGTTGACACAACAGCACGCATGGAATCTATCCAGCTACGACCAAGCAGAAGATTGTAATCTAGGGGAGCATCGAAAACTTCCACTTCAACTTGGATTGTCTTTCCTTCAAGTGAAATGGGCAATGAGGGAAGAACACCGTAAGGCTTAAAACCAGATCCATTGAAGGCTTTCAAAGTATTTTGTGATTCGTTTAGAGGAGGAGAGCTAATGGCTTTCCAACAAGCAAAAGACATGACACACGTAGAAGCACCCTCATCAATAACAGTCCGACAAATATTCTTGTCGATGACAACAACTTGTATTTGAAATGCAAGCTATGGGGATAACCTTGGAATATGGTCTTCCAAGTCAAAGACTATTAAGTTTGTATCTGTTGGATCAATTCCACCTATAGATTTCAACAGAGCCCTTCGTTTTGCAGGACAAGACTGAAGGACTTCAAGGGCAAACATCGCTAAAGGTGCTTGGGCCAGATCTTCGACAATGCTATAGTTATAGGCCACCCGAGCATGAGGATTGAAGGCCGATTTCTTAACGAAACCTTTGGGGGCTGGACGTAGAACTGTATCAAGGCTCAGTATTTCGAGATGAAGAGGACCGTTCGTAGGTGGATTCGGTGGAGAGGGCTGTACCAAAGCGGGAGGTAAATCATTAGCCTTCTCTTTAGATGGAGTATAGTCTTTGGCTCTAGTGGTAAGTGCAACGTTGTCTTTCGTAGAATCACCGGTACACATCAAAACATATGATGTCATAGAAGAAGATGGTTGATCATGGATGACCAACGAAGCCTATTGTTGAGACGGGAAGGGTTGTGACAAGACTGTCAGCATAGAGGGTTTCGACGTTCCTTGAAGGAACTTAGTTACCTCGACACGCCTCGGACAATCCTTAGTGTAGTGACCATCACCACAGATAAGGCAAGGGTAGCGTGGTTTGCGCTTATCCCGATCTTCAACAGGGTTATTTTTAGGTTGCTCTGTCTAATTATTATTTTTACTCTCCTTATTCTTGCCTCTCCATTTCTTGGATTTATTTTTACCGGTCGGGGTAGATTGAACGACGTTCACTTCCGAAGTTTTACCGGTGGGAGGAGTAGGAGACGGAGCATTCTGAACATTTGAAGATGTATATTTAGGGGTTGTATTTGAAATAGAGTGTGAGTGGGTATGAGTAGTACCAATCACACCATCAGCTGCATGCGAGGCAACTGGAGTAGCTAAAGTGTTGGAAGTGCCAGGACGAGGTAAATCAGGTAGCAAGTTGTAAAGTGTTCCTGTTTGCGAATAAACGAGATCAAGATATTGATCACGACTGATATCCTACTCCTCTATAACAACACCGCCCATAGCAATGTCTTTACCAATTTCATTCACGAAGGACTTCGTAAACCATTCGGCCAGTAACTGATCAGGGAGTTCAAGTTTGATGAGACGTCGCCTCCTTTGCCACTCATGAATACGATCTGAGATATGAGTGCCATTAGTTTGTTTGAAGGAAGTTAAAATCTTAGTCTCTGTATCATAATGGATCGGTAACTGGTAATGTGTAAGAAAGGCCATAGCTAGGGTGTTGAAATCAGAAAAGAAACCTCGTGGCAATTCAATATACCACTTTGCAGTGGCACCAGTAAGGGTGTGTTGAAAAAGACGGAGACGAATGGAGTCATCCATTAATGAGTTGGATGAACACCATAAATGAAATGTCATAACATGATTATTTGGGTCCTCCCCCACCTTGCCATTGAATTTCGGAATATCCAAGGGAAGCTTAGCAAGAATAGCTGGCCATTGAGGGGAGTGACGAATAGGATCATTTAGAATCCTAGACAAATCTGGCAAATCCAAAGTAGCAAGAAAAGGCAACTGTCGATTCAATTGTGGGTACTGGTGACTTTGGGGTGGAAGCCCTGTCGGCAAACCAGTAGGACCGTATGCAGTCTGCCCATAAAGGGAAGACCCTGGCTGATTCGGTGGTGGCTAGATAGGATAGTAACCCCAAGGATTATGACCTTGAGTTTGAGTAGGGACCTGAGGTTGAGTAGTCTGACCTGAACCCCAAATAGGATTAGTTATACCTGGATAAGGTTGGCCGATAGTAGGGGCAGGTTGTTTCCCCCCAGTACTTCGAGGAAAGTTTTGTAGAAGGTGATTCCAATACTGGGCCAATTCAGGAGGTATGTTTTGTCTAAGAGGTGAGGTAGGTCCCCCTGTGGTAGGTATAGTTCCACCCAGAAGTTGTGTACCAACTGGAGGTTGTGTAGTAACTAGGTTGTGTCCGGGAAAAGGAAAAGGAACCGTACCACCCTGTCCACCAACAGGAATCTGCAAGTTCAGTGCAACAGTCGAGATAGTGCCACTAGGATTAGGATTACCAAAAGGAAACTGAGGGAGTGTCGGGATAAAACCGGGAATAGGATGCCTAGGAAAAGGAGGACCACCTGGAGAACTGGCTGGGGTTTGTGGAGGTGTTGGATTGGAAGCATTCAACAAAGCATTCAATGCATGGTAACCAGGGGGTAAATTCGGGTTGACCTCAGGCATTCGCTAGGTGTTGATAGGAGCCAGAGTAGCTGTAGTAATCTCGGTTTGGACCCTCGTAGTATTAGCAAGATGGGCCATCTCGGGAGGGAGAACAAAGTGATAAGTGGGAGTCTCTGGTGCAGTTTCTGTCTCAGAAATTACCAGAGAATTGATTTCGTAGACGGTAGGTGACTCAGTACCAAAAAGGACTCGCCGGAAATCACCGGACCAAAAAGGATCTTGGCCTACTACACCATGGGAATGCCCAATGGTTAATTCAAAATATGTAACAATGGCTTATTTAGAAGAATTTAATCGCACAAAAGGTCGTTCACCACAACGAATATGATAGTCTTCTCTAGTATTGGTAATTCGAAAAGGCTCTAGAGAGTCAGTCGATTCAACTTGTGGTGTGGTGACAACTGGGATGTCACTTGTGTCCATGTGTGGTGGAGTAACAATGGGACTTCACTTTGACGAGGAGAGTCCTTAGGTGTACTAGTAGGCAAGAGTTGAGAACTGTTTGGATGTTCTGGAGATAAACCTTGCATCTTACGTGAACGTCGTGGGGGAGCAATTGTAAATGAGTAACAAGCTCCGCGAAGAAATTCCTATGGTCAACTTCGAGAAACAAATAGCATGCACTAATAAACAAAATCTAGGAAGCAATCACCAAGCAAACAATACCTTCTAATTTCGAAGCCACTAGTTGGTGATGAAATCCAACGTCGCAACAATGAGATGAGAAGGGGCGGGGCTAAGGTGGAAAAGTTACGCTGACGACCTGCTTAACGGACTTACACCTTGGTGCAAGCTCCCACACATAATCGTGGGTATACCCTCCAA
>SNQJ01S0250371.1:2081-12872 GCA_010110895.2 Picea sitchensis
TTGTAGCTTGTAAAACAGAGGTAGCAGCCTCACATTGAGTTGGTGCTCAATTATAGATGATGTGCAGAACTTAAAAGACTACCTATCATTTTGAAGGAGAAGAGGTTTTCTCCCTTTATGGGTTTCCTCGTGAAAATCTATCTCTGTGTATACTTTATGCGTGACTGATGCTCATTACTTTTATTGTCCATATGCTATATAATGTTGATGATCACTTGAAGAAAGATTAAGAATGTATTAATAGACTTAAATTTGTTTAAGCACAATAACAACTGATTCACCCCCCCCTCTCAATTGTCTTAGTAATTTCAACAACAAACCATCCTTGAGCTAGGGCTATGAGTCCAAAAGTACGAATAGGATCCTATAAGTGTCTACGGTCCATTGTAACAACTCAATATCTATTAAAACATGGTGACACAACTCCTACATCAATTTCAACCACCGGAATATGTTCCCCAACAATCTCCACAACCCAAGGAATGATATTTGCTTCTCTACACTAGAGTCCCTTAGACAATCTCCATCCCCTTCAAGACTCCAAAAAAGATCGACAAAGAATCTCTCTACTGGGGACTCTAGGAAATCCAATTGCAATAAGGGTGCTCACACAACATTTACAAATTCTCTTGGCTAATTTCTTCAACAATATTCACTCATAGGTATACTAACCTAATTCTTAACACAATTACTAGCTCCAACAAGCTATCTTCTATACCCATTGTGGTTGGCCACTCTTTCCAAACACTCAACTATGTTTTTCCTCACTTCTTGCTAACTATAAAAATGATTATCTTTCTTAATATAAAATCATCTTCTCCCATGCTTGATTGAATCTTATTCTTCCTCATAGGACGATTACACTCAACCCATGCAATCATAATTTAGTGGGTTGACTTCCTCACCCAACCTCTTACATACATTCAATGATTGAATGTTGAATAAGTCAAAGAGATAAATGGATAAATGAGAAACTAATTAATGAATATGGATTGGGACTCAAGGAATATGGAAAACCCTCAAAACCCCAATAATCCCCCTCTCTTGTGGAATCATACCCCCCACCCCCATTACTCTAGTCCTTACCTTTCTATAACAGATAACATATTCCATTTTTTTATTTTTCAATGTACAATGTTTACATAGTACATCGCTTGGCATGCAATAATTCATAATAATTACAAATATATAATGTACATCAAAGATAAAAACTAGGGTGTTACAATCATCCCACCCCACAATTTTCACTTTCCTTAGTGCACATCAACATACAACTATGCATGTACATATATAAAAAAATATTACATTACAATACTTGATAATTTTGGAATTTAATGACTACTATTACAATTCCAAACAATAATTTATCATTCTCCTCATCCTGTACAACCCAAGGAAGTGTACCCCCTTCTCTACACTGCAATCCCTCAAGTTATCCCACTTCCCTTCTAGGGATCCAATACATATCAGATATGAAGTCTCATATTTATGGATCTGGGAACTCCATCTACACCAAAATGGAATCTTTATACAAACATGTACAAATTTACATTCAAATTCCTTCAAAATATACAAAAATTTGTAGGTACTCTTCCCACATGGCCTCTTCATGCTCCCATGTGGAATATTTAAGGCCATAGTAGGTCCATTGTACCTTTATTAGGTCAATGGATCGATTCCTGAGAACTTGTGTTGATGATTACAGCTGCGTGAGACATCCTCCAGGACACAGACTGATTGAGTCGACCTGAGAGAGAGCCCATGAGTTGGGTGTGTGGTTCCTATATGAGATAGAGATGGAACGTAATGATGGCCTCCTCCTTACAGAGAGTTGAGAATAAATCCAAATGGTTCTCCTGCGTAACGTAGTGAGAAAGGATATTTGTTGAGTTGGACGTGCATGTAGTTGAGCACAAGGTGAATGTGTGAATTCCCATGAGCTGGGTGCATCGTTGTGAGACAGATATGAAGATGATGTATTAGCCTCCTTTGAGCAGAGATTTTATATGATGAAATCCATATGACTCTCATGTGTAATGCAGTGGGAAAGAACATATGTTGAGTTGGACATGCCTGTGGATGAGCACAGGTGAATGTGATCCTAGTGGTTGAGCACTAGTGAGTGTGGTTCTCCTGTGAGATGTAGTGAGATAGAGATATGTACATCCCTATGGATGTGCCCCTAGTGGTTGAGAACTAGTGGGTGTATGAGATCCCTTGCTATATTTTTCAAGAGACAGACTTACATGTAACCCTAATTGTAATGTAAAGGGTACAGGTCGGCCCCACCTTAATGTAATAAATAATTAATGTAGAATATAATTAAACTAGTTCTTATTAATTATATTGTGAGTTAGAGAGGTTGGCCCTATTGTGCCAATAGAAACTTATGTTGATAGTTTCAGTCTAATATAAGTAAAGGTAAATTCCCCATTGAGGAATCATATATTTTGTGTGAGTTTGCAAATTTCAGCAAGTACTTCCTCTTGCGAAAAGTGTGCACCTCTCTTGGGCACTAGTATTCTAGGGTTTTTTATCACCCTTTTGTGTACTAGGTTTTCTTGGTGGTGGAGGTCTTTATCTTGAACAATATAGTAAAGGATTGGCTAGGTTTTCTTCCCTTGTTGAGAAAGGTTTCCTAGGATACTTCTTGTGTACTTGTGCATGGTGTTTCTTCTTGTGATCTTGGTTGTTGCAACAAAATTGTTTATGGTTTAAGTAAAATTCTAAAATGGAATGAAATTCATGCTTAAACCTTTCTCATTGAAAAATTGACATGGTATTAGAGCTTAGGTATTGAAGAACCCCTGCATAAGAACTTAAAAATCTAATTCGTCCTCCTTCTGCAATTATGTACGGCCTCTAGGGTTTCTGCATAAATCCGTATGACCCTCACTTGATTGGCCTTTTTCAGCACCTTACAAGTGGACGTTGGAGATAAAACTTGGATCAAGTTGTATGGACTTCCTTAGCGCATCTCCAGATATCTTCAAAGTGAATTTCTGAAGATTTTGGGGTTTTGTCCATGGGGTTTCTAGGGTGCCGAAATTTTCTGCAAAATCTTGTTCTTAGGGTTTATGCAACTTCTTGAAGAAACGTTTCAACTCAACAAGCATTCATGTGACACTCTCAAAGTTGATTATTGGCAGTCACAATCCTATCAAAACCATTAGGTATTCTAAGTCTAATTTGAGAGAGTTTGAGAAGAAATCTGAAAACATGAAGAACAAAACTTTAGTAGAAGATAGGATTGATGGAACAAGCAACTTCAGCTCCTGGAAGTCAATGCTTCAGGTCACCCTTGAAGAAGATGACCTTTTGGATGTGGTAACAAAAAATTTACCAGATACAACTACCGATGAAGAGAAGAATATAATAAAGGAAGAAGATGTCAAGGAAAGAAAAATAATCATCTACTCAGTAAGATATCATCTCTTACCTTGTATTTCCAACCTGAAGAAAACTTATGAAATGTACGAAGCATTAAAAGATATGTTTGAAAGTGACAACACTCTCAGATATCCTACCTTAAAGGGATAGCTTCAAATTACTAATATGACAAAAGGTGATACAGTTTCTACCTTTTTTATGAAGATACCAGAGATTAAAGAACAGTTAGGAGCCATTGGAGAAATCATGTCCGACAGAGAACTTGTCTTATCTACTATCAACAATATTCCAAAACATTGGGAGCATTTTCTTCAAAGCATCAGTGGAAGAGAAAAGTTACCAACTTTTGATCATTCGTGGATAGACTGTACTCAAGAAGAACTTAGACTTAGAAATAGAGGAGTGGAAGAATATTCAAAAGAAACTTCAGAAAAACATTCAGAGATAAGAAGTCTCCATTAGCCCTAGGTCACAATCAGAGAAGAGATGTTTCATAAATTCAATGCTTCAGATGTGACAAATATGGGAATTATGCAATAAATTGTCCAACCAGGAAGAAAGGAATACAATATGCTTCCACTGCTAACATTGATCTAGACCCACCACAAAATAATGAATACAAGAGAGAGGAGAAGTACTTCCTCAAAAGAACAAACATAGAGTTGAACATGACTACAGATCCAGGTAAATTAGTTGATCATTAATTTTATAGTTGATTGCTTTCTTAATAAGTGCAAGGTATTATCTCCAGTGTGGGAGCCCTCATGACTTGGACCATTATCCCTGGTATGGGAGTCCAAACCTTATTGATCGATTATTATGTTGGTCAAAGAAGACATAAAAGTATAGCAAAGAAATAAAAGAATACTTTCATCCTTCTGACTTCAAAGAGAGTTACTTGACTCAAGAGAGAGTCAAAACAAAATAAAAGGAAGGAAGAGACAATACCTTCTCCCCCTTCAGCAGTTCAGAGGGATACAGACAGTATTCTAGTTGGTTTAGCTGCTCTAATTGATATGCCTAGAGATATTGTAGTAAGGCATAAAAGGCATGTCTAGAGTCAAAACAAATCTTCAAGAGGCAGAGAAATATACAAGTCCCTCAAGGGACATACTGAGAAAGAAAAAGAGATTTTTCAAGCTATCCTTTAGCCATGAGCCACTTAATTGATTCTAAGAATCCTTGCCATGAAGAAGCTATGGGTCAACAAGTATGGAAAGATGTCATAGCAGAAGAATACCAGTATATCTTAAAAATGTTGTATGAGATATTGTTCAGAGACCAAAAGGGAAGTCTGTAATGACTTCCAAGAGGATCTATAAGAGAAAACATGTAACCTATGGAAGTGATGATAAATACAAAGCGAGATCTATGACCAGAGGATTATCACAATAAGAGGGAGTGAAATATGACGAGACGTATTGATTCAGTAGACTGATGCACTTTCATCTGTACTACCATCCATGAGTTGAAAACTACATCATATAGATGGATTTTTTATGAGTTTGGGTTTCAGCAAAAGGTGTTGCTAAACCAAAACTATATTACTACATTTGTGATGAAAACCTGATTTTGATGACTTATTCAGGAAGTCGTGTTTTTGGATACAAGTAAGCTTTGTCTGATTTTGAGATAAAGGATCTGAGTATGATGCACTACTTTTTGGTACAAGAAGCATGACAGAGGACCGATGAGATTTTTCCTGAGTTAAGGAAAACATACAGTGGGAATATTAAAGAAGTTTAGTATGACAGAATACAAAACCACTGTGATGAATTTGAAGAAAATGAATGATGATGATTCAGATGAGATTGATCCACAACTGATTGGATCATTGATGTATATGGTTAACACCAAACCTGATTCATGCTATGCAGTGAATATGCTTAGTCAATCCATGAGTCAGTCGAGATAGAATCACTAGATAGAAATAAATCATGTATTGATATATATACGAGGCACAGTTGGATATGGCCTAAGATATGCCTCCAGTGTGAACTTGAGTTTGCACGATATGTCGATATAGAGAGTACAGTGGACCGGAAGAGAACATATGGTTGTTGTTTTGCCATGAAGGCTTCCATGGTTTCCTAGGGAAGTAGGAAACAAAGTTTTGTGGCCTTGAATACCACAAAAGCAGAGTATATATCATTGAGTGTGCGAAGCAGTGCGACTTCATAAAATTCTAACATATTTACTTGATCATGAGATGGATTCTATGATTATAACCAGAGCTGTGTGAAGCTCTTTGAGAAAATTGTGTTTCATGATAGATCGAAACACGTTGAGATAAAATATCATTTTCAGAGACATAATGCAAAGGACAGAAGAACATGTGACATACTTTCCCACACATGAACAAATTGCAGACACCTTCACCAAACTGGCTTAGTGAAGAATACCTCTCTAGTTGAGAGGGAGTGTTGATGACTACAACCAAGAAAATTAATGTAAAAGATAATTAATTTGGTTATTATTAATTATATTGTGATTTAGAGAGGTCGTCCCTGTTGTGCTAATAGACACTTATGTTGACAGGTTCAATCTAATATAAGTAAAGGTAAATTCCCCATTGAGGAATCATATCTTTTGTGTGAGTTTGGAAATTTCAGCAAGTACTTCTTCTTGGGAAAAGTGCGCACCTCTCTTGGGCGCTAGTCTTCTAGGGTTTGTGAGCACCCTTTTGTGTGCTAGGTTTTCTTGGTGGTGGAGGTATTTCTCTTGAAGAATATAG
This sequence comes from Picea sitchensis, assembly GCA_010110895.2. Taxonomy (NCBI): domain Eukaryota; kingdom Viridiplantae; phylum Streptophyta; class Pinopsida; order Pinales; family Pinaceae; genus Picea; species Picea sitchensis. The sequence goes on from SNQJ01S0250371.1 coordinate 8,206, forward strand.
CAAAGGATTGGTTGGGTTTTATTCCGTTGTTGAGAAGGGTTTCCCAGGATACTTCTTGTGTACTTGTGCATGGTGTTTCTTCTTGTGATGTTGGTTGTTGCAACAAAATTGTTTATGGTTTAAGTAAAATTCTAAAATGGAATTAAATCCATGCTTAAAACTTTCTCATTGAAAAATCAACACTTTGAATTTCCAGTCCAGGACACACACCGACTCCACCTGAAAGTCCCCTTTATGCTTCACCTAGATAATAGTCCAAACAATCACATGGTTAAGATTTAGAACATACTTTTTTAATAAAGACACATGAAATACAATATGAACTTTCATGGATGTAGGAAATGCAAAAATGTATGTAAGAGGGCCTATCCTCTCTAAGATTTCAAACAACCCACAATATCTCGCCACCAAGTTTGGGAAACTTTCCAATTTCAATGAGCTACTTTTTCCCTTTACTTTCAGAAACATATGTTCACCCACTATGAATTCTTTATGTGCCATGCCTTTGCCAGCATAACTTTTCTGCCTATCCTATGTAGTCTTTAAATTCTACTTTATATTTACCATTTTATTTTTCATTTCTCTTATAAATTATAGCCTAATAATTGCTCTATCTATTCGGTTATCCCAACTCATTAGTGTGTTACATTTTTTTCCATATAAGGCTTCAAATGGGATCATATTCAATGATTCTTGATACCCATTGTTGTAAGAAAACTCAACCAAATGAAGATAATATTCCACTTGGAAGGTTGACCCATTACATGCTTTCTTAGCATATCTTCAATTATTTTGTTGACCCTCTTTTTCTGTCCATATGATTCTAGATGATATGTTGTGATGAAATTCAGATATGTCCCAAATCCTTTAAACAACCCTTTTCAAAAATTGGAAGTGACCTTGATATCTCTATAAGATATGATTAGCTTAGGCACACCATATATCCCATCCATTTATTTCATATATATTTATGCAATATTAGTTTCCTTGTGCATCATCTTGACTTGTAACTTACCCCATTCCAACTAAGGGACATTACAAGAGGAAAACACACTTAAAATTAAGATTTTATACTTAATGAATTCTTGTAGCTTACCAACTATAGATCATACACATATTTAACCATTTGATTGATACCACAATTCTAAATGCATATAACAACATATATTAAAAATGAGAATGCATTTAGTAAGCACAAAATAAACACACAACATTCATATAAACCATTTTCACAGCGGAAGAAACATAATAATATAGCATATAACTTATATGTTAATAATTAACTAATTGGATGCATACGAAGTATGAGCCTCCCATCCATAGGCATTATTTTTCATTTTCTCTCAATAGTAGGCCACCCTCAAGTTGAGGCTATGAGTCCACAAGGAGATCCGACCCTCTTGGTTGTCCACTCTCCACACAAAACATCCCAAAAACCCAAGTTCTACTCCCACAATAGTTCCAATCCTCCAACTCTCTTCCCCCACAACCTGAACAACCCAAGGAATGTACCCCCTTCACTACTCGCAATTCCTCAGGCTATATCATTCATTTATCAAGACTTCTAGTGCACTCATTTGGCCAAGAATCTCTCAATTGGGGACTCCAAGAATTCCCGACTTCTTTAAGAGCGCTCACATCCACCTTCACAAGGCTCTTGAATCATTTCCTCCATAGGAAACAAACTACAGTATTACAACCCATTTTATAGGCACACAATCCTCTTTCTAAACACAAAACAAAACTAAACAATGGCTTCCTTCAAGAACAACATGGTTGGTTATCTTCCCAACACTCTCATTCTACCTCCTCTACCCATACAAATTTCATATCTTTCCTTACTTGATTGAATTGACTCTCACTCTTCCTAAAGGTGATTGTACTCATTCCCATGCTCTCATTAACTATGGGATGTGACTTCTCACACCCACCTTCTTACATGAATTCAATGATTGGCTTTGGGAACACTCAACAACAAACAAAAGGTTTACACACAATGATAATATTTTTTGGAATGCGGGTTGGATTAATACCCATGCATAAACCCCCCCTTGGACCCCTCTCTCTTGTGGAATCGTAGCCCCCCATCATTTTTTCTCTCGTTCATATCACAATCAACGATTATCATCTTTATCATTATTTCAATGCACAGAATGACAATTCGACCCCCAACCAAATTAAATCAATACGAGATATTTTCCCCAACACATCGGCTCACCAACCTAATTCATATTTATATAGTTACATTATAATTCATGGGTATTAAAAATGGGGATTATGCATGAATTGAATAAAATGTGCAACCTTCGTAATCGTGTCCACTATTACCATGATGGAATCATGTATCCTTTTTGTTCTGGGCAACTTGGTAATGAAATCTATGGTAACAACTTCCCATTTCCACTATGGAATGAGCGATGGTTGTAGAAATCCTACTAGATGCATGTTCTCAGCCTTTACCTTTTGGCATTCCATGCATCTAGCAATAAAATTGTCTACATCGTTTTTCATTCTTGACCAATAATATTGAGCTCTTACAACTACAATTCTTTTCTAATATCCTAGATGTCCAAAATATGGTATGTTGTGCATCTCTTTTAAAACTAAATTTCTCAATTCTTGGTAATTAGGCACACAAACTTTGTTCATGTACAAGAGGATTCCATCATCTTCCATCCTGTAATCTTTAAATTTTTGTTACACATTATTCTACTGTCAGATTTATTTAACTTGCAAATAATGTTGATCTACTATTATAGCTTCTAAAATCCTATCTTTTAAATCTATACATACTTATGAATATAACATGCATTTCATGCATCCTTCTATTGAGTGCATCAACCACTTTATTCTCTTTTCTCTTAATGTGCTTGATATCAAGGTCATATTCGCTGAGAAATTCCATCCATCTAGTTTGTCTAGAATTCAATGTTGGTTATCCAAACAAATATTTTAGACCAATATGGTTTATTCTCAACTCAAATTTTATGCCCATGAAATAATTCCTCTGTACTTTTAAGGCATGAAATATTGTTGTCAATGTCAAGTCATGGGTAGCATAATTTATTTCATGTTCTTTAAGTTTCCTTGACTCATAACATATGACATGCCCATCTCATTTAAGGAATCTACCAAGCCCTTCCTTGCATGCATCTGTACACACACAAAAACCCTCATCTCGATCTACAACCTTTAAAATAGGTGCATTGGTTAATGCATATTTCAAGTGATGGAAACTCTCTTCACACTTGGTAGTCCATTCAAATTTTATTCCTTTATTTTGCAAAAGAATTGATCGAGTTTGCAATATTGGAGAAACCTACAATGAATCTCCTGTAGAAAAAAACTAGACAAATAAATGGTCTAACCTATAAAATTTTCTTTGGTGTTGAACAACTTTTGATTGCTTTAATATTTTCTAGATCCACTACTATGCCATCCTCTGAGACAATGTGACCCAAATAATGGATTTGGTTATTATAAAAGGTGCACTTGCTCAACTTGGCATACAATTGGCATTCTCTCAACACTTGTATCACCATTCTCAAATAGTGTTCATGCTCCTCCTCTGTTTTGGAATAGATAATCATATCATCTAAGAAGACAATAAAAAAATTGTTCAGGTAATCTATGAACACTACATTCATCATACACATAAAATTAGCTAGTGCATTCATCAACCCAAATGGAACCACCAAAAACTCATAATGACCATACCTTGTCTGAAAGGATTTCTTGCTACTATCTTCTTCTTTGATTCTTACTTGATGATAACATGATCTCAAGTTAATCTCAGAAAGATCAAAAACATTTCTCCTTCAACTGATCAAAAAGATCATCAATCATTGGAAAAGGGAACTTGTTCTTCACTGTAACCTTATTTAGTTGTTTGAAGTCAATACATAATCTCAGATTTCCATCATTTTTCTTCACAAAATAATTGGGTCATCTTGAGGAGAAATGTTTTGGCTTGTGTACCCCTTCTTCATCAACTCATCTAGCCGCATATACAATTACTTTAGTTCTTGTGTGCTCATTTTTTGAGTATTGGACATCGGGGCAACTCCAAGCATCAAATCAATAGATAAATCAATGTCTCTCTTTCGTATTCCATACACTAGGCACATGTCTTATGCTTGATTCCTTGTTGATTTTCCTTTGTAAGTTATTCAAACTATGTATTAGCTGAAAATTAATTTGGTTATGATTCTCTTGATCTCTTATTAATATTTCATTATCTTCTCTATAGGTTTGCACTTCCTTCTGCGAGCTCTTCATGAGTTCTACAAGCTCTACTCTACTTGTATGTCCATTTGACTCTATTTCTGCATTTGTCAAGTTGATATTTAATCCTCTGATTTCATCTCGATGGATGTAAGAACCTTTTCCATCATCCATATCTTTAGTCCTCATATCTGAACCTAGTATGGTATTCTTGTACCTCTAATTTTTCAAAAATGTGCATGCAAAAATTGTTGTCAGAATTATGCATATTGTAAAATATTCATTAATTAGGTTACAAGTCATTCTTCATCTAAATTTATGAAAAACACAAATGCACTAGTTCAAATTCTTATTCTTTAGATACATTTTCCTCTAAATAATGTTTCCAACAACTTTACTCATGACTAATTCTAAGTTATGAGTGAAAAGTTACAATCTTTTGA
>SNQJ01S0250372.1:0-12948 GCA_010110895.2 Picea sitchensis
AAGGTTTTCGGACGAGTTTCACTTCTAACCTCAGAGCAGTTTGATGTTAGATCCTTAGTGTCGAAAAGAGGGCTGCATGAAGTTGAAGTTTCAGAAGAACTCTTGGTCTTCAGTTGTGGGTATTTAAGCTGATAGACTACAGGGATCGGCTTAAGAGAGCCTCTCACCTTTAAAACCTTTAAAATCTTCTCAGGATTGGTAACAGGTGTGGTTTGTTTACCATCCAAGTTTTGCCTGGTATTCCTTCGACCGGATGCCAGCTTATTAATCATGGAGTCACCAAGTGAAAGGTTGGAAATCCTTTCAAAGGTGTGCACTCTTTGTTCACTATCAAAGGGTGACACTTTCAATGAAAAAAAATGTTGTTTTCCCAGGGAAAAAGATTTCATAACTTCGGTCCCCGACAACGACGCCAAAAAGATGTTGTTCCAGAGTCTGTACTTAAGGATTAGAAATACAGTGTCTAGGCATCCAAAAGTGAGTAAGGGGTAGATAAGGAAGAAATGTCAACCTTCAGCAAGGGAAGCTAGGGATGATTTCTAGGTTGTTGTCTGACTTCCAACTGTTCCTGGATGTTTATGTCCCTTTCAATCGTTGCCCATGAATGTTCAAGTTCTACCCAGGTAGTGGATGTTTTGATAATAGTATCAAAAATATTCAATGCAATATGTGTTTGATTTGATAGTCCAGGTCCAATATTAGGTTGTTTTGTCACATGGACAATCATAGAGGCACAAAGTGATAAGAAAATCTCAAAACTTTTTAGATGCTGTCTCGATTTCAGTCGTATAAAGGAGAGTTTATAGCTCCGGTAGTGAAAATAGGGTGCAAACCAAAGGCCCTTTCCCGTAACTGAGTTATATTTTAATAAATGTGTATGAGGTGTAAGAAAACATTAATCTGCCTATCATGTAAGGCTCCTATCAAGGGAGAATCTCACTTGTAAACATAGGAAGAAAAAGATAAAGAAATAACCTGATGAAGCATAATATATATATAGAAATCTAAAGCGTTCACTGGTCTTATACTTGCTTATAGCCGGTACAGAGGAAAAATGGTAAACAATATAGAAAACTAAAATTAATTCACTATAGTAGAGGTTGTACTAAGTTATAGCGAAACATTCATCAAATACATATATGAAATGAAATTAAATATGAAATACAAGGAAACAAACTCATAACATAGTTGTGACGGAATCGAGAATCTTCGGATTTGCTTTGTATTAACTCTCGAGGGAGAAAATCTCTATTACAATTGACCCAAAATGGTCCAGCCCTTGTTCCTTCCTTCTATTGTATATTTATACATATTTACATATGATGTAATCTCAATCGTTCCAGGATTTTCAGTTACAACAAGAAGGATATCGATCGTTTCATTTCTTTATCTCTGTATTTATTTGGTAACAAAAGCCTACCCCTTTGCATGCTCGGTACAAGTGACACATTTTTCCACCAGCCGAGATATCAACCTAGAAGGTTCCACTTGACAATTGGCCTAAAAAATATAACAATCTATGACTAATTGTGGTAACCTTTCTTCCATCTGTTGGTCTAGGGTGTCGACAGTTCACAATCGTACACTTGGTTTAATAATCCATTTATCTATTTGAACTATGTCTGCCAAAGTTACTTGTGAGACTTCAGCTGAATCTCTTTCTTCTTTCTCATTTATATCAAGCGAGAGTTTCGCTATATTCATTCGGCTCAGTGTCTCAACATTGCTCTCACTATCAATGCCTAACAAATTTCCATCTATAGAACCAAAAGCCTCTTCACAGGATTTCCTCACCCTCTTGGCTTGTAATTTTCCTTCTGATATGCTGCGTTCCCATTCTTTCAACAAAATATTACCTCGGGTCTGTTCCGAAATGGAAAACTTGGAACCATTTCCTAATTCCCTGTTTGTTGTAGCTATTACAACCTCTTGAAATGCAACCTGAGCTGCTCCAGCTTCTCCCTCTCTGACAGATAAGTTTTCCAATATTTGATCAATAAGCAGGCAGTTGTCCCGAATCATCTCTACCTTGGCAAGTAAACTTTGCTGGGCTGCAGAAACTCTGCTCCGAATCTCCATAGTCTGGGACTGGAATATCCCGATATTTATAACTTGGCTTTCGACGAACTCTAATCTAACCTGTAGCTGCCCTATCAAGTCTCTTTGTTGGCGTACTTGTATTTGACTGGTCTGAGCTACCAACTTTGCTTGTTCGAGCTTAGCTTTGAGCAACTCGATTTCCTTTTTATCGTCCATTCTTGCTTGTTCTATTCATGTGTTCGCCTGGTCCTTGGAAACTTCCTTTGTTTTGGCTAGTTTAACTTCTAAGGTTTTGATGAGACGATTTTTTTGCTTCAGCTGATTTTTCAAAACCCCAACTGAAAATTGGTTTGTCGTAGAAAACGCCCCTAATGTTCCAGCTATTTCTGTCTCAAACTCTTCTTTCTTCATATCTTTCCCATCAGTCAACACCTCAAATTTTTTGGCCGTTGATCCTGCTTCTTGATAGAATTCTCTTTTTACCACAACTTTTCTCTTTTTATCAAAAAAGAACTCATTTTGGAAGAGCTCTTCCATCCTTATATGTCTCAATTCTTCCTTGAAAGTCCACCCTACGTCTATGTTACCTTTAGTTGAATGTAAGGGAGTAATGGAGGCGATGGGATTTTCGATTTGCTTATCTAATTGACCTGGAGTGGCAACTGGAGTCAGCTTTTTCGGCGGATTGGGAGTTTTCATTTATGGTTTTGGGCTCCCAGTTTTCTCTTCCCTATCCTAGTGTTCTTATTGTCTGGGCGCTGAATCTTTGGAGCCTTCGTCTTCTTTTTGTTGCACCTCTACTATTATTGGATTCTCACCCTGCAATACTGGGGAAGACAACTCCGCCGATGTTCTTGGAATTTTAAAACATTGGCCCTCTCTTCGGGTGCAAGGGCTTGTATTCGAGCCAATACCTCGGCATAAGATCTCGTGCCTCAGAAAATGTCATCTAAGGATGAATTTTCATGCTCGAACCTTTTAAGCCCGCAACTGGCTAAGTGATTACTTACGACCCTATGTGGATCGTGCTTCTTGAATTCGATCTGAACCGATTTCAGGTCTTCCAGGGTTGCTGCTTCAGCTTTAGCATGCCTAAAATCTAACAAAGAATAGGAATTTAAATGAATAGGAAAAGGTGGCCATACCTTCTTAGAATATCCCTTAAGTTCCTTGCTTACGCCACCGATTACGGTTTGCCTGGAAATCTCACGACAAGCCAGCCTATCAGGTATGAATAATGGTAAGGCATGTAGAGGAACAGAAGCGCCAAAAACCCTGAGATATGAAAATTCTTCTTCCACGTACCAGTCGGCTATACTACTCAGATTTACTGCAATACTGTCTGAGATCCTGGGTGGCGGGTGGCCGAAGATAGTGACATGCAGTTGTACCATTACCCAGTTTAAAGATTTCATACACAAAATCTGAAGCTTTGTTTTCCCACAGCTTTGAATGGTAGACGTGGATGGGCTCAGCCTCCGATGGAGTCCAGCTCCAACTCATTAATGGAAAAGGTGTCAGAAAACACACGACGTCCATGATATATGCAAACATAAAGAATGAAGTGATCTTTCCGCTCTCCCTCTGCGCTCGATACTCTGTAACTCGACTGGTCAAACTATCAAAAACTAGTTTAGCCCAGTCGAAGGAACAACCTTCGACGACTATATGAATTAGAGGCACCCACTGAAGGAAAAAATGTGTGGTGTCCTCTCTCCCATATAATCTGCAGGTCATCATAGCTACATATTTGAATTGTGGTTCCAGAGAAGATATTGAATATACACCATTATTGTCTGCCCTGAACTTCACAGGGTGTGAAACCCAATCTTTGATTAAACTGGACATACTCTTGTCGTATTACACACATTCCTTCTGTTTAAAATTCTCCAGGAATTCAACATTGTATGCAAAGTCTGACATGGTTGGCAACTTGTACATAACCTGCAATTGTTTAGGTCTGAAAGTCCCAATGGTGACCCTCTGCTCATTGACGATGGTTCTGGTTGGTATATCTACATGGTCTAATTCCCACCAGACCATATCATAGTAAGGGAGCAGACATGGCCTAGCCACTACTTTATGCATTTGAGCCTGGACGATGATCTTATATTTGGTGATTAGGTCATATTTTTCATTTTCACTGGAATCATCCGAACCATCTACCAATTCAGACTGTAGAACCTCATAAATATATGACCAGGTCCTGATAGAGTCGACACTTCAAGGTGAAGTATCAGAAACGTTGTCTGAACCTTGTCCTAAATCCTCAACAATGGCTTTAGACGCTTTTCACAGGGCCATGGCGGGGGATTCTACTTTAGCTCTCCTGCGATAAAAATATGTATACATACATAAATTAGTTCGTTCGAGAAAAGTTTGCTCTGCGTAGAATAGAAATGAAATTTGTGACAACAAATAAAAGATCCATGTCTTCGACCATTTAAAACTAGGTTGTCCTTAAGAACAGAATGGTCAAATCGTTCTTAAATATAAATTTAGCAATAAAAACCAAATCCTTACTTGTCGATTCGCCTCATTTCCAATTAATTTCATAGATTTTGACAGTTCATAATGCTAGTTGGCGCAAGGAAAGTTTAAAATTGCCTCGTAGACTGTGCATATTAATTTTCGTATTAAAAGACTGGAAATGCTGGCTTATCTTAATTAATCGGGCCTTTTTAAAAGTTAATTAATCTTTCAACATTCGCCTCATCATGAGTTTTCACTTTAACCCTTTAAACCTCTAAAACCCAAGATTGCGATAATTAGCTTTGGTTAATAAAAAACGTAACCATGATTAAGTGTTTAATTAATTATGTTTTTATTTATATCGCGACTTCGCGAATTGGGGCTTCGAAGGTATATCTTTTGAGAGAAAACATGCCGAGTTGCGTATTCCCGAGAGAGCTTAACCACGGCTAAGCTTTTTACCTTTAACATTAACATGGGTTACTAAAACAAGAATCTTGCGGTTTCGGCTATCGGGGTTATGACGGTAAGACTTTTGGAGCTAGAAAACATCAAGACACAAAATCCTGATGATGCTTAGCTGTGGTTTAGAGTATCTTTACTCTTGGTACTAATCTGGGTAAACTTTTTAAAACTCTTTCGCTGTTTCGCCCCTCGGGACTTGTAAACTATGTGATCTATAACTTTCGACATGTGACATCCCGAGGTAAAAAGGAGACTCGTTTAAACAATAAATAAATAAATAAATCTTACCTCAAGAGTATGATAACCGTCGTTGCTTGCGCGATGAGACTTCTGAGATTTTAGGGAAAATAAAGGAAAATACCAAAACCAGCTTTCGATTTCAAGCATTAAGATATAAAAGTTAAAAAAGGCTAAAAAACAAAGGCGGCTTCAACACTCTGCAAAATATTTTGTCTTGAAATCTGAGAGGATCTCCTTGAACCTTGTCATGTGCTTTGATGCACCATTTTCTACTAACCAAGTTTTCTGCCACGTGAAAACTGAACTGGATAAGGTAGAAACCAAGTAATATTTTTTTCTATTTTCTTTCTCGTTATAAGGACTTTTCTGATTTCTTTTGGATTCATCATCCTCAACAGTTGAGGCATGATGTTTCCCTTTCCTGGGATATTTATTTCTAAACCAACAATCTTTAGCAAAATGACCCAACGTATTACAACTAAAAAATTTAATCTTACATATGTCAATATTGTTGCCTTTTAATGTACCTTTGGTGTTAGCTTCCTCTGAGAGCCTTTCTGGAAAGTGCCTTTTTTCTTTCCCTTGAATCTTGATGCTAAAGATGACTAATCTTGTTTCGTTGGCTCTCTCCTTGTGGTTGTGTGACTCTCCTCCCAGAGACAATCATGCCATAACCTCTCAAAAGTGGGTTGAATCTCTCTCCCACTTACACTGGATAAGAAGATCTCCCATGAAGAAGGAAGACCGTAAAAAGTGGCCTGCACTAAATAATCCTCATCCATTGTCACCCCTATGACCAAAATTTTATCGCTGATCTGGGCTATCCTGGAACAGAAATATGCCACTGATTCACCTTTCTCCATATTCAAATACTTAAGCTTGTGCTTAAGTGTCCTCTTCTAACTTGGAGCCTGTTTCTCATACAAATTCACCAAGGTATCCATACAGTCCTTAGCAGTCATCAACGAAGTCGTTGTAGGAATTATACTGTCTTTGTATGAGACAAAGATGATTCGCTTGGCCTTTTCTTGACTCTTCCTAAAGTTCACTCTTCCTACATTATTCGAGGGTTCTTCCACCATTGTGGTCACATACTGCTCAAGATCATGCTCCTACAAGATATTTGTTATCTGGAGCTTCCACACATTGAAGCTGGTATCTCCTTCGAACCTATCCTCGACCTTGACTGAAATGGAGGATGACATGGAATTCACAATGGAAACTTAGTCAAGCTAGCTTGGATCTGTGTGTACCTACTGCTGCACTTCAACATGTATAACACACCCTAAGTTTTAATACCATGTTAAATTATGAGCTTGATTTCTTATGCGGATTAATTCTTTTATTTTCTTCAATAATTTGATTCCATCTTAATACACTTCAACAATACCAAATCATAACCGAATAGCAATAACTATGTAGATAAGTAAGCATGCACATCAACAAAACATATACCCTGGGGAAACCCTGTATAGGGAGAAAAACCCCAACAAATGATATTCCTTTATTGCATTAATAATGTAAGATTACTTACAAATATCCACCATGAATGTTTTTCTCTTAAAGATCTTCCCAGGATGACTCTGACGTGACAAAGACCTAAGAGACCTTGCTGAAATACACCTCTGATATGTTGCTTCTATTGTTGATATACAACACTGATATGCTGCTGATATATGCATCTGATATGCAGCCTCTATTGTTGATATACAACACTGATATGCTTATTTGGTATGCTACCTCTTTATCACTGATATGCTCCTCTATTTCTTCACCCTTAACCTGCATTTCAAACTGTCTTGAAGAGAGGGTTCGACCTCTGCTTATATAGGTTGAAGAGGGGAAGAGGAGAGGCTCAAAATAGTAACTTGTTTGCATGCTTTAATCATAACTTAGCTTCATACCTTAGTTCAAACTTATAACTAGACTTGAGACTGGTATACTCTAGTTCGAAAATAGAACTAAACTTGAGAATTCAGTTACAACTCAACATTACACTTTAGTTCGAAATTAGAACTAGTCTTAATACTTTAGTTGCAACTCAAAATTACACTTTAGTTCTAAAATAGAACTAGACTTAAGACTTCTGTTGCAACTCAACATTACACTTTAGTTCTAAAATAGAACTAGACTTAAGACTTCAGTTGCAGCTCAACATTACACTTTAGTTCTAAAATAGATCTAGACTTAAGACTTCAGTTACAACTTAACATTACACTTTAGTTATAAAATAGAACTATACTTAAGACTTCAGTTACAACTTAGCATTACACTTTAGTTCTAGACTTGAGACTTCAGTTACAACTCGACTCTTTACAAGGAAATTTGAAATTCTCTTCATGGTGGATAATGCTACATGTGCCAATGCACTAGATCAATAAATTTATATCATTTGCAATATTAGGAATATCGTTTGTTTCTAGGTCATAGGAATTTTATATTCAACCTAATGTTTTCTAGATGCCTTGACTTTTTTTCTCATGGCTCACAAGGCTTGACTAGGCTCACAGAGGTTATACGTTCCCCCTGACTTTTGCAATAGTCTGTCTATGCTCATAGAGGTTGTATGTTCCCCCTGAATTTTGCACTAGATTGTCTATAATCACAGAGGTTGTACATTCCCCCTGACTTTTGCATTAGACTCACATAACATCTCATTTGTCCTAACTTTTGGTTTGACTCACAGAGGTTGTACGTTCCCCCTAGCTTTTGTCAATACCTCACAAGACTAGTTGATTCTCCAAATCTCCCTAGCTAGCCTTAGGGTGGCCCAGATGGTCTCTCATTGGAGAAAGACAGTCGATGCTGCCAAATTTAACAATTTATTGATTGCATACCATTTCAAAGGTGTTGTATCATAACACTTAAAGTATTCAAGGTATAAGTTATTTCAACACTTACACTTAATGGACGATAAAACACATGACCTTGGGAGCAATGGTCACAAGGGGAGCAACCCCAAAGGGAGATACCCTTTTCCATTGATGTCAAAGGGGGGGAAGATAGAAACATTGATAAGGAGTATAAGCATGAATGTTATCATGACTAAGTGTTGCCATCAATAGTTTTAGGACCAACAAGAGGTCCTAAAACTATTGAAGGAAAACCTTGTTATGGCACAAAATATGATTAAACAACAAGCATATCAACATCACAATGAAAGAAAATTTGAAGTGGGGGATTGGGTATTCCTAAGGCTGCAATCATACAAACAAATGTCCCTCAAGAAAAAAAATAGGGACAATAAATTATCACCCAAATATTATGGCCCTATAATGTTTTGTAAAGGATTGGAAGTATGGCTTACAAATTGGAGTTGCCTCCATATTCACGTGTACATCTAGTATTCCATGTTTCTTTCTTAAAGAAGGTAATAAAAAATAAGATACCATTCCAAACAATTTTACCAAAGATCAATGAAGAAGGGAAAATCAAATTAGAGCAAAAAACAATCCTTGAAACAAGAATTAAGCAACTAAGAAATTGACCAATTACAGAGTACCTAGTCAAATGGAAGAACCTACTAGTGCAAGAGGCGACATGGGAATATGAGTTCTTCATGAATAAACATCCATGGTTGTTCAATTATTTAGGACAACACTTGTTTGAAGGGGAGGGTCTTGTTAAGCCCTAGAAAAATCCCCATGTTATGTATAAAGCCCCTTATTAAGTAATATATATTGAATTATTACATTTCCAGTAGGTCATCTAGAACCCTTCATTACACCCTTTCATCATAATCGTAACCATTGGTATCCTATATATATACAAAGTATATCTAGTATTAGGATAATCTTATCTCATCTCATATTGTGTTCTAAAGTGGATATATTATAAAGGAGGTTTTCCCCTCGAAGTGTACTGTAATTTATTGATTGCATACCATTTTAAAGGTGTTGTATCATAACACTTAAATTAATCAAACTGGAGAGATTCAAACTCTCCTCCATTGTCTATTCTAAGGATTTTGATGTGTTTACCTGCCTGCTTTTCAATAAAGTCTTTATACTCTTTGAATTTATCAAATGTGTCACTTTTAGCTTTAAGGAAATATATCCAACATTTTATTGAGTAATCATCAATACAAATGACATAATACAAACAACCATGGAGTGAGGGAGATGACATGGGACCACATACATCAGAATGAACCAGATCTAAGATTCCTGAGCTATGTTGTCACTACTAGGAAATGCTTTATTTATATTTTTACCTAGCATGCATCTCTTGAAAATTTCATTTTTACTAAGAGAAATAGAGGGCATGCCACATACCATGTTCTGTTGATCTGGAAGAGCTTTGTAATGAACATGTCCAAGTCTTCCATGCCAAAAATTGTTGGAGCTAGTCACATCATGAGCCAATGCCTGAACTGACTGTCCAGACACAACATACAGTCCTCCATTGCGAGTTCCAATGGGTTTTGTTGTACTTAAGTGACTACCTTTATCTCATAGTAGTGCCTTCATGTCCTTGAAGATTACCCAATATCCCTTGTCCTCAAGGGTTGAAAATGATAGTAGATTCTTATTGAGCCCTGGAACATATAATAATTCATCAACATGAAGTCTAGCCCCAAATTCCAATCTAAAGAAGAAAGAGCCTACTCCCTCTATCTTGTAACATTTGTCATCCCCAAGCTCAACATGCTCTGCAAAATATTTTGTCTCGAAATATGAGAGGATCTCCTTAAACCCTGTCATGTGCTTTGATGCACCATTGTCTACTAACCAAGTTTTCGGCCCCATGAAAACTGAACTGGATAAGGCATAAACCAAGTAATATTCTTTTCTATTTTCTTTCTCATTAGAAGGAATTTTTTGATTTCTTTTGGATTCATCATCCTCAGCAGTGGAGGCATGATGTTTCCCTTTCCTAGGATATTTCTTTCTAAACCAACAATTTTAGAAAAATGACCCAACCTATTACAACTAAATCATTTAATCTTAGATGTATCAATATTCTTGCCTTTGAATGTACCTTTGGTGTTTGGATTCCTCTGAGAGCCTTTATGGAAAGTGCCTTTTGTCTTTCCCTTGAATGTTGATGTTAAAGTTGATTTATATTCTTTCGTTGGCTCACTTATGGTGGTTGTGTGACTTTCCTCCTTGAGGAAATCATGCCATAAACTCTCAAACATGGGCTAAATCTCTCTCCCACTTGCACTGGATAAGAAGGTCTCCCATGAAGAAGGAAGACCGTAAAAAATGGCCTGTAATAAATCATCATCGTCCACTGTCACCCCTGTGACCAAAAGATGATCTCTGATATGGGCTATCCTGGAACAAAAATATGCCACTGATTCACCTTTCTCCATATTAAAATACTTAATATTGTGCTTAAGTGTCCTCTTCTAACTTGGAGCTTGTTTCTCATACAGATTCACCAAGGTATCGATACAGTCCTTGGCAGTCATCAACGAAGTCATTGCAGGCATTATGCTGTCTTTTCCTGAGTCAAAGATGATTCACTTGGCCTTTGCTTGACTCTTTCTGAAGGTCGCTCTTCCTGCAATATCCGTGGGTTCTTCCACCACTATGGTCACATACTTGTCAAGATCATGCTCCTGCAAGATATTTGTTATCTGGAGGTTCCACACATTGAATTTGGTAGCTCCTTCAAGCTTATCCTCAACCCTAACTGAAATGGAGGATGCCATGGAATTCACACTGGAAACTTAATCAAGCTAGCTTTAATATATTTGTACCTGTCACTACACTTCAACATGTTTAACACACCCTAAGCTCTGATACCATGTTAAATTATGAGCTTGATTTCTTATGCAGATTAATTCTTTTATTTTCTTCAGTACTTTGATTCTAGCTTAATACACTTCAACAATACAAAATCATAACCGAATAGAAATAACTGTGTAGATAAGTAAGCATGCACATCAACAACACATATACCCTAGGGAAACCCTGTACAGGGACAAAATCCCCAACAAACGATATTCATTTATTGCATTAATAATGTAAGATCACTTACAAATATCCACCATGAATGTTCTGCTCTTAAAGATCTTGCCAAGATGACTCTGACCTAAAAAATACCTAAGAGACGTTGCTGAAATACACCTCTGATATGTTGCTTCTATTTTTGATATACAACACTGATATGCTACTGATATATGCCTATGATATGAAACCTCTATTGCTGATATACAACACTAATATGCTTCTTTGGTATGCTGCCTCTTTATCACTGCTATCCTTCTCTATTTCTTCACCCTTAACCTGCATATCAAATTGTGTTGAAGAGAGGTTTTGACCTCTGCTTATATAGGTTGAAGAAGGGAAGAGGAGAGGCTCGAAATAGTAACCTGTTTGCATACTTTAATAATAACTCAGCTTCATACTTTAGTTCGAACTTAGAACTAGAATTGAGACTTGTATACTCTAGTTCGAAAATAGAACTAGACTTGAGAATTCAGTTACAACTCAACAATACATTTTAGTTTGAAAATAGAACTAGACTTAAGACTTTAGTTGCAACTCAACATTACATTTTAGTTCTAAAATAGAACTAGAGTTAAGACTTCGGTTGCAACTCAACATTACACTTTAGTTCTAAAATAGAACTAGACTTAAGACTTCAGTTGCAACTCAACATTACACTTTAGTTCTAAAATAGAAATAGACTTAAGACTTCAGTTACAACTCAACATTACACTTTAGTTCTAAAATAGAACTAGACTTAAGACTTTAGTTACAACTTAGCATTACACTTTAGTTCTAGACTTGAGACTTCAGTTACAACTCAACTCTTTACAAGGAAATTCAAAATTCTCTTCATGGTGGATAGTGTTACACGTGCCATGCACTAGATCAATACATTTATATTAGGAATATCATTTGTTTCTATCTCATAGGAATTTTATATTCAACCTAACTTTTGCTAGATGCCTTGACTTTTTCTCATGGCTCACAAGGCTTGACTAGGCTCACAGAGGTTGTACGTTCCCCCTGACTTTTTCACTAGTCTGTATATGTGTTGATACTGAGAGGGGGGTGAATCAGTATCAAGTACAATTTAAAACCTTTTTCAACTTATACTTAAACCATTCAACTATATCCAATGAGCAATGGACAATAGTATAAGAGTTACACCAATGCACCACAATACACCATGCACAATATATGAGAAATAATCAATAGTTATTGTTCAAGGGAAGTAATGACTTCTAAAGGTAGCTACAGCTTCCAAATGTAAAGGGAGGAATAAACTTCCAAGAGGAAGATACAATCCTATGATATCAAGAGAGAGTTGAACTCTCCATCCTTGCCCCTTCCTTCCACCCAAGAATATATGAGAGATAATAAAACTTTACATTAAGTCATCACCATCAACCAATCATCACATAGAACTTGATAATGCTTCCTGAGACTTCTTCATTTTGTGCAATTCTTCAATTCTTGGATTACTCTGATCCTATAGATAATATTACTCAATGTATTCTCTGAAACTCCTCCAATTTTCACTCCTTTTATCCTCCCAAAAAAAAGGTTATAGAAAGAATGGTAGACTTTATTCAATTCTGGTCTATTCATGAAAGTGAATTTGCATAGAATTCCTCGCGCTCAATAATTAACATCCGATTCTGAAACTCACACAAAAGAAACTACAGTCCATACTCTTTCCAATGAAATTTTTCCCACTTCATTTGGATTCTCGATGAAGAATTTATGACTGTTTTACCCAGAACACTTGTTTATTGACTAGCTTCAGGAC
>SNQJ01S0250373.1:0-12872 GCA_010110895.2 Picea sitchensis
GTAAAGGGGTTTGCACAAAAGAAAGGTATAGATTTTGATGAAATATTTTCTCCTGTTGTTAAAATGACTTCAATTAGGACTATTTTAAGTCTTGTGGAAGTAGAAGATTTGCATCTTGAAGATGTAAAAACTACTTTTCTCCACGGGGATTTGGAGGAAGAGATTTATATGCAACAACCACAGGGGTATGAGGTCAAAGGGAAGGAGAATTTGATATGAAGGTTGAATAAGATCTTGTATGGCCTAAAGCAAGCTCCAAGGCAGTGGTATTTGAAGTTTGACATGCTTATGCCAAAACAAGGTTATAGTATATGTCATTCTGATCACTGTGTTTATTTTAAAAGGATATAAAATGGAAGCTATATTATCTTGATATTGTATGTAAATGACATGCTTGTTGGAGGGTATAATATGAAAGATATAAATGTTCTCAAGAAGAAATTATCTAATTCATTTGCGATGAAGGATTTAGGTGCTGCAAAGAAAATCCTTGGTATGAGAATAAAAAGAGACATGAAAAATTGCAAATTGACATTATCTTAAGGTGAGTACATAGAGAAGGTGTTAGAGAGGTTTAGAATGTAGAATGAAAAACATGTTTGTACACCTTTGGACAACCATTTCAAATTAACTAAGGAAATATGTCCCAAGACACAAGAGGAGATAGAATACATGTCCATGGTCCCTTATTCATCAACAGTTGGCATCTTTATGTATGCGATGGTTTGCAAAAGACCAGATATTTCACATGCAGTGGGAGTTGTGAGCAGGTATATGAACAATCCCGGTAAAGAACATTGGGAGGAAATAAAGTGGATTCTCATGTATTTGAGAGGTATTGCTACTCATGTATTATGTTTTGGAGGTTCAAACATTGTTCTACATGGATATGTTGATTCAGATATGGAAGGTGATAAAGATAGCAGGAGCAACAACACAGGGTATGTTTTTACTATAGGTGGAAAAAAAGTAAGTTGGATTTCGAAACTACAAAAGGTTGTTGCACTTTCAACAATAGAAGCAGAGTATGTTGTTGCTAAAGAGGCTAGTAAAGAAATTATTTGGTTACAGATATTTATGGAGGAATTGGGAAAGAAGAAGGAGAATAGCAAGTTGTACTATGACAGTGAGAGTTCCATTCATCTTTCAAAGAACTCAACCTTCCATTTGAATACTAAGCATATAAAACTTAGGTACCATTTCATACGATCCATCTTGGAAGATGGGAATTTGAAGTTGGAAAAGATACACACTAGCCAAAATCCTGTAAACATGTTAAAAAAGGGAGAAACCAGGGAGAAACTGAGTTCCTGCTCAGCTTCAGTTGGTCTTCAAGCATGAAGGGGAAGATGATAAATTTTCTAGGTCCAAGAAGGATCATAGTCCAACAGATACAACAATGATGGAGTTGGATATCAATCTCCAAGTGGGATATTGTTGGTTGTGGAGCTTGATTATCTTCATAATTCAGAGGCCTTTGTTTTTTAGCCGTGTTTATACCCCATGAAGAATTTACACCCCAGAATAATGTACACTCCTCCACACAGTGGAATGTAGGGGGGCTTTCCCCTCCTATGGGGCCTGGGGGCATATGGGCCCATGAAGGAAATTTTTCCTTGTAAATGTATATTGTAATTTCATAGTAAATCTGGACCATTCATAATAAGGTCACAGATCTGACGGTAGAAGTTATGTTAGGTTTTTTTTCCCTAGAAGGAAACCCTCTTTTATGAGGGAAATTTATTACGGTTATGTATGATTGCGAATATTTTATTCTGAGGGAGGAGACTGTGAGAGAAATAAGAGGAAGTTACAACAAGTGTGTTGTAGATTGTATCCCTTCATTTTCTAGATAATAATAAAGGAAGGAATTGACAATTTCAATGGTGGATGTATCCCACACTGGGTTAACCATGTATATTTGTGTCTCCATTATATTGTGTATCTTTTGTTTTTTATTTCCACATTTTATTTTATTTTATTGCTCCGTGATCCTGTATTTCTAACAAAATACCACATGGAAGCCTTGTTCTTGAAATTGTAGGGAAATAGCTTACAAACCAAATCTTTGTAACGAATTTAAAGGAGATGAGTGGCTACAAAGAAATTCTTTACATGGTCTTCCGGCAAGCAATCTTTGTCCAGGTCAAACTTCAGGAAAAATATTTATGGTCGTTTGGGTAGTTCATGCATAGCCACAAGAAAGTTTAAATCTCATTGGGACATCCATGATGGAATTCTATTTTGATTTTCACCCATACTCTTGTTAGAATCAACTCTTGAATGTTCACCATCAAAGTGGTGTTCTAAATTGAGAGGTGTAGGACCAAGAGGTGTAGGAAGGATTTGGACCAAAGGTATGGGTATTTATTTTAAAGTGGTTTCAATCAAATCATATACAGAGTCAACAATAATGTTGGTCATATTCTTGGGTCATCTTACATGGGTAGCTCTCCTCCTAGGTAGTGTTGAATTTGTTGGTATTTGGCCAAGTAAATTGGTGTATGAGCGTGTGACGTGACGAGTTTCAACACACACCCTGTTAGGGATGAGATACTGATATTTGGGTTGGTTTCAAAGCTGTCAGCGACACTTTCAAATGAGGGGTTTGAATCATCGAAGGTAATTTCTTGTTCAGAAGAGATATGTGTAATGAGTTGTTGGAAATGAATATTATCAGAGGATTGGCCACGCGTTTGTCAAATATTTACGCTATCCATGCAAATCAGGCCCTCCTTTAAGTGCCAATTTTGTTGATATGCCATAATTTCCGTTCAACAGTAAGGGGTACTCCCCGATGCACAATCCCAATTAGACTATGCACCATTTGATTTAGGATACCCATATAGATTATGGCTTGGATTCCATTACTGGGTTTGAGGGGTGATTGGGTGGTTGTGAATGCAATGGGGATGAAAATGCAAACTAACTAAGTGAGGAAATATAATTTAATCTAACTTATCCTATCTATAAATGAAACTAACTCATGCAAATGAATATCCCAGGTGGTTTTTAAGAAGCAACACAGTTAGAAAACACATGCATATAAATAACATAACCAAATTAGTCTAAGTCATGAATTTACATACATAAACAACTCATAATCTCAAGGAAAATAAGACAAGAAAGAATAAACACAACTATAATAATGGTTTTGATAAGAACAATCTATAAGAAAGAGGAAATTTTTACAACACATGCAAACAACCCATAGTTTGTTGAAATTAGCTTACAACAAACAACCATCCACAAGAGTTCTTCTCTCTAACAAAATGGCCCAAAGGGCTTCTCAACATTAATTCTCAAAATAGTTTGTGAATATACAATGCTTGAAGACCCCTAAAAAATGGGCTTCCTACTTTACTTATAGTGGTTTAAGTAACTGTTGAAAGTGTCTTCTTGGAATAGGAAAAAGTAGTTGCATGTGTTAGAATATGATGAATTTGATGATGGTTGGAAGAAATACAAAATGGAAGGCAGTTGCAAGAAAATTAAAATTTTATATTTTGTCTTATTCAAGTGTCTTTGTCCCTCACATAGGATTCCCAAATTTGGTGTTATCCTTCGATTGCTACAAATATTTGGTACAAGAGTTCCTCAAGGGAGACTGCGTGGAAGAATGAGTTTTCAGTAAGATTCGTTATGTCCCTCGTCAGATTGGCCATGAATGCTTGGATCATAGTCTCAACATTGGTCGAGTGTACGAGGTGTTCATCCATTAATTCTATTGTCACCTTCATAGCTCCTTGAGATTTCTCTCATCTCTGATTCATATTATATTGATTTTATTCAAAGAGATTCTCCACCATATTGGCTTTCCTAAGCTCTTCGATGGGAGGAAGACTCCCTTGTGTGTCAAAACGTGTGCGACTTTGTGGAGTTTCACATAGATTTCAAGCGAGTTCTTCATTTCCTTTTAAACCCTCTCCCTGACTCTTTGGAATCGATCAAGGGAATGGTAGTCGATCCTTATTTCCCATTCCAAAGTGTGAGGAAGTTCAACTGAAGCATCCAGGTTCTCAATGATCCATATTTTCATATCTATTAAGCCTTCTTAGATGGTGGAAAACTAGATGTTCTTGGTTTGCACACGACTATGCTGATCCATTATTTCCGCTGCCAATTGTTGGAAAACTTGAATATGGGCATACATATCTATAGCAGTTTCCTCAATATATGTCCTTACCTTTTCAACACATGACTTGAATTCCTTAAGGCCTCCTTCATCCTTCTTTGCGTGCCTGAGTTGTTCCTCCAACTCTCTAATCCTAGCATATTTTTCTTCATTTTGGTGAAACATATTCTTGAGGTTTTTCTCTGTTGCTACAATGAATGTAGTACTAGAAGATGATATAGATAATAGGTCCTCGCTGACATATTTTGTTATCTGATTCTCTGTGACAAATGACAATGGGTTGGCTCTGGTAATTGGGAGCTTCTTGGTATGTTGTTGCACAATTCTACCTATGGCTTTGTCAAATATGAACCTTTTCAAGTTTACTACTTGTTTGGGCTTGTAAGGAGTGTGAAGCCGTAACTCAAGTTCACTAACTAGGAAGTGACCAAAAGTGAGTGGAATTTCTATCGATGATCCAGGGATTTCAGTGTCCACAGGAGAAGCGTCATTGTTTAGCGCTTCTTCATCTTTATTTCTTTTCTCTTCTTTAGTCGCTTTAGCTGTAGCCTCATTTGTTGGCCTTTTCTATGTTGTTGCTTCTTCTGAGGATGTTTCTCTTGCTTATATATCGGTTGTTTCTTATTTCTCAATTTCTTCTCTTGCTTCTATCTCTCCCATTTTTTTTATTTCTCGGCTATTTCTTTCACCTCTACTTCTACTGTCCCCACCGCTGTTGCTGCTGCATCGACTTCTACTTTTTCCTTGGCTTCGTATGTCTTTCATTTTTTCTTGGAAATGTCCTCTTTCTTCTTATGGACTTTCTCTTTATTTGTTCTTTTCTTGTTTGTTTATGTCTCCTCTCCCTTTGTTGATTCATAACGTGTAGTTGTTGTCGTGGCTACCTCTTTCATTGTTTCCTCTTCTTCATCTCTCTTCCGTGCCTCTTCCTGGAATTCTTTTTCATCAGAAATATTGCCCAAAAGTTTTCCCTTCTTCCTGGAAATAACTTCTTCATATGTTTGGGCACTGCAATGGAACCCTTCCTCTCCCCACATGGATGAAGTTTATTCCCAATTGTGTTTGTGTTTTCTGCAATATTCTTTGACTACTTTCTTTGGATCATGTTCATGATACCTTTCTTCACTAAAGAAGAATGATAAAAATGTATCTACTTTAGCTTGAGCTTGCTTGATGCCTGTGAAGGAGTATGATAGGATCCATAATGTTAACTGGGGATAGATTTCCTTCTTATCTCAGTAGAGTGTTGCCTTGATTCCATGCATCATGATTTGATATGTAATCTCTTGCAATACGAAATTGTCAGGTACAAACCTTGGGAGAAAATGAGGATCTTTGGTAGCTCCATATACTCTACTATTGCTAAAGCTTTGTCAATCATACATGGAGTGGGTGAGTTGAAGATGAACTTGTAGAGTGGTTCCAAGAATTAATCATAGGTCCTGTGATACTCAGTCCTGTATTTTTGCTCCCATAACACTTTGTAGTAGATGTGTATGGGAAGGTCGGTTGGCTGCCAAGCCCATCCCATCTTGGAATATTGATGACACATGCACACCATTTCCAACATGTAGGAGGACATGTGAAAGTTGGGAAACTCATCAGGGGCGGTCTCTTTGACAGTTCTGATGGAGTCTTCTAAAGATGTTGATATGATATCCACCCAATCGAAGGATGACCAAATGCCATTGCATTATTATATTTGGAGCATCAATGATAATGTGAACTTTGATGCATCTTGTTCCCCATCTATACTACACAACATCGCCACAAGCTAATGGTATGATGTCCTCAACAAATTGATAGGATATTCACCTAAGGTTCTAGGTTTGGATGTTTTGTCAGGATTGTACCATATTTTAAGCAAATCCTTTTCCTTGTTTAGGAATTTCTTGATGAGCTCATCGTCCAATGATAAAATTCCTCTTTCCAGATGATAGTATGAGGCAATGTCATATGCCTGAAACAATGTTATGGGTTTCCTCTTCATATTTAGGATATACCTATTGTCAAGGTCTACATTCCAAATGATCCATGAGATTGCATCCGCACAAGGAAATATTGCTATGTGAGTTGGCACCTTATGTAATCCTTATTTTCAGATGTTCTTGAAGACCTTGAGTTTGTCTTCATCTTCCGCCTCTACAAGGAAATTTTGTTTCTTAACCATTTGGAAAACTTCACCCCATATGAGTGAAGTTACCTTCTCGATGAGTCCTATGGTGTCATCGTAGATAGCCCCTGGGGTGTATGGCTCTTCTTCTTGCCAGCTTCCACTTGCAGAGGCCTCCATTGTGGGAGATTTGCTTGCATCTTTCTTGTGAGGTGACATGTCTAAATGTGCGATAGATATGTTCATCATTAGTATATAAAACCAATAATAAACATATGACATGAAAGTGAACATAAATCATTAATTCCTGTAAGCATGTAAATTATTGGTCTTTCGAGCAACACTGGGAGGTTAAAGATGAGTCTATCAATGTAAACCTGTATCAATGTTTGAGGAGTTATTGGTACTGATATCAGAAGGAAAGTCATCATCTGAGGAAGAGAGGATAATTCATGACATTGTGAGGGTTTAGGGAAAAAAACTAGCTCAAAGGAAAAGTTTGGGTGAATCGATGTTATTGTTGTCAACTATGCCAATGGAGAAAGGTGACACTAGCATCAAAGACAAAAACTACTCCGGTATGTATTGGATTCAATCATAGGAACTGCACTGGTAATGTAAAGTGAGTGTCATTGTTAATGATTATAACGATGTTGGTGGGTAAAGAAATGTATAGATGGTGTTAGTGTGAATCCCACCAGTATAGCATTGGTGATGTTAGCATGAAGCCCGTCGATGAGATATGGTGGTGTTTCCATAGTTTGGAATAACTTCGCCAATTGTATCCCCTGCCCTAGGGATAACTAAGGAGATCATGTCTGGAGGCCCACAGGTCCTAGACATGGAGTACCGATAGGCAGAAGACTTGAGCATGGCCCCGAAAGGCCCCTCTTTTCTTCAGTGCAGTCCATTCATAACCATCAACAATATCCATCCCCACTAGCCTGGTCTTAAAGTAGTAGTGGGTCTTTCTCCATGAGGTAATGATTATGAGTATCATGGTATGTATCACTATGATTTTTGAAGAACTTAAATATGTTGTATTGAATCCTTATTCATTTCATGAAGTTTTCTTGGAAATTACACTCTTTGCCTCATTTATACCTGGAAGGGTAACACAATGTCGTAGTAAGTTGGTTTCCCTTTAGGATGGGTTTCCATTGGGTGGGTCTGTGAAAATTCATCATCCGTTCCTTCCATACTTACCACTTTCCATCTTTTCCTTCCATCTCCCTTATCCTTGTTTGGGCATTGGGATTGGCTACGCTAGGAAGGGTTGTACCTTGCCTTGTGGGAAGAAGGGGATAAAGGCCCAACGGGTAAAAGTAGTTGGAAAGAGTTAAAAGACAATGTTGAAACCTTTGAGATGCTTTACCCAAGGATTCTAGAGAAAGAAGTAAAAAGTTTCTCGGTAAGAAAAGGGAATCCATAAGATACATAAACACTCAAGGTACTAGTTGATGGATAGGAGGTCTCATCACAAGTCAGCCTATTATGACCATGGAAATGTAGCGATATGACACTACCACCTATCTAGTCACAAAACCATTGTATTGGTTGTTGGTGGAATAGCTAAGAGAAAGGGGTTATCATCACGACCTAACCTTATCATTTCCATGAAATGTTTGTGGATAACACTATCACCTCTAGTCGTCAAGCCAGGATAGTGGCCCTCAAATTTTCCCTTGAAGCACAAAAGAAAAAGATTAAAAGAAATAAAGCTAAGAATAAAAGGAAATGAATGGGTTAGGAAACAATTGCATTTATGAAAATGTGAAACTCATCCTCTACAAAGGCACCCACATGTAAGACTTACATTTCCCTGTTATTACTGCACCCCATGCCCAAACACTTACCCCATTCCACCTCATACACTTACATGACTTGGATTAGCTCCCACCCGGGAAACACCACAAAATTAAGGGAGGTTACCCCAATAGGACACTCTAAGACCTTCTCTAAACCTATCTTGTCAAATTGCATAACGTCTTTGAACATTTGTTTGGGTTAATGGGGGTTTGATGCACATGTTTGGGTAATTTGATTATTGGATGTGATTTACATGATATGATCCTTGGGACTTATGAACCCCTGGAGGGCGTACTTGTTCTTGCTGCAGGACCTTTCCCGATGGATAGGTACACATGAGCTAATGATTAGCTCAAACCTTCATGAGGGCTTAAATCCCACAAATGGATGTTGCAACCCCAGCTAGGGGTAAGAAAAAAGTGAATATTTGCACCGAGAAAAAGAAGTACGTTGCCTTTGGAGGTACCCTGGAAGACCTAGAACCAGGGGGATCTTGGTATTCCACATGGACATTGGTCCTTGAGGGCCCTGGACGTCACCATCATGATCCTAGACGTCATCTAGAGCTAGAGTTTTCATTTTGGAGGCAGTTATGAGCCTGGTGGCACATGTGGGCATCATTTGGGGCCTCTGGAGGCAAAGTGCCCTACATTTTAGGCTCAATGTTCCACCTTAGGGAATATACATCACTGTAGAAGGGCATGATGTCACCCTTGGAGATGTCTTTAGGTGCTAATTAATTTTTATGATGTCAAAATTGGATTTTATTGTAAATTGGCCAAGTCGGGCTTAATTTTGACCTAAAATTAATTAAGGGTCAAAGTTTTGTATAAATAAGGATAGAGTACATTCATTTTAATAGAAAAAATCTCACTTGGAGAGAAGTGGACTGAAATTTGCACCCTACTTAGGGTTTTTTGGCAAAAATTGTGATGCACACCTCTCTTGGAGTCTTCTACTTGCAACTTGGATCATTTTTTGGTAAAGTTACTTGGCAATCTAGGGTTTCATAGCTTGATTATTCTTGGTGAAGTAAGTAAATATGCAATTCTCATTTCATTTTGAATGGTTATGGTGTATTTTCTTATTCATGTTAAATATTATAAAATTGCTTGTTTGACAAACCCTAGGAGCGAAGAACTTAAGATACTACTTCTTTGCTCTACATTTGTTATACTTTGCTAAGGTGGTTAACTTTGACAAGCTTCTAAATCCTTAAAGTGATAGCACTTAGAAGCCTTAATCAATTGTTGTTGGATCTAAATATTTCTTTCAATTATCTAAGAAGGAGGAAAACCGCTAGGGCTTAGAAGTGCCTACTCTCTAGTAGCTCACCTCCCTAAAGATTGAATCCTAGAAGACTTAAGGTGCTACTCTTCTAAGATTCATCCTTTACTTGGATAAATATAATCATTTTGTTTCTTACTCCAAGAAAAATGTTGCTGAACTTTTGACTCCATAACCCTTGAAAGGCACTAGTCCTTACACTTCTTTTGTTGAGAGATCAAACCAACACTCAAACCCTAAACTTCTATATTTCACTAACTAAAACTAACACTAACCTAGCCTAGACAACTAATTTAATTCTTGTTGTTATAAATCACTGCTACAACCATCTCAATGCATCAAACTTTCTACATAATCTACATTAAATGCTAGCTAAACACTTCTAAAATTTCTTATGACATGTGATTATCATTCTGCATAGTAAATGTTATGTTTTCATTGTATTTTCAAGCAATTTTAAGTCACATTTCTTGAAATTGTTAGAAAATAATTCTTGTTGTTGTAAACTTTCATTTCACTGCAATTTTATATTAGCTAGCATACATTTCAGTTGTTTATTGTCTTATCGAATCACTAGTATCATTTTGTACTTGAAACTACCATTTTTTTGCTTGTTGTCTTGTTCTAGGAAGCTACACTTCATCCATTACATTTGCTTCATCTCTTAAGAAATAAACTCAATAAGACATTTGACTTGAGTGACCAGTGAGAGGGAGGTTATCTTTGATCCTTGCTTTAGTTTCAACAACCCTTTAGGTCATTAGGGACGTCTCCCTTGGGGTAGTCTTAACATACCCCTAAACATAATGGGGTTTCCTATTAAGGTGACAGTGATAGGTCACCCCCTTGTTATGCCAATATTGTTTCACTTGCCTTGGGATTGGGGAAAGTATACATTGTGTGATAAAATTTTTGGTGCCACTGCTGAGGAACATTGAGTCAATTTTCCTCGAATGACACTTTTTCGGTAAGCCTTTATCCAAAGAATTCATTTCACAAATATTACCCGGTGACTCCACTGAGGGAAATTCCCTCATCCCTTTGATAATTTCAAGAATATTATTTGGTGAATACACTGAGTTCAGGGAGATATACCAATCCTCCCAAGCCTTATAGAAGAAAGCCTCTCCGACACTCTCCTGTAGTAAAATCATTACTCAAAGGAAATCTTCCATTAAACACAATGTCTAATGCTCAAACTCAGACCCTTAATCCAAATTAGGCTAAAAACCAAAAACAATGGTCATCCAAACTTTTTAAACTGTTAGATGTGAAAAATATTCTAGGATACCCTCGAAAAATGCCCCCTAGGTATGAGAAGTGGTTGCCTAAGTTTACTGGTAATGATGTAGTAATCGTCGAGGACCATATGAGTAATTTTTGGGCCTTTTCCAACTTCATTTCATGAGTGATGATGTTGAATATTTAGCAATGAATTTGGTCTTTGCTACCCTCTATGATGGCACTAGAAGATGGTATAACAATCTCCCTGATGCTAGTATTACATCTATGGATAAATTAGAGGAAGATTTCCTCAAAAGATGGAGTTTCAAGGAAGACCCTAACATGCTGCTAGAAAGGCTCAGCAACATCACAAAGGATGAGAATGAAACTGTTAGGGAATTTCATGATAAATTTGAGAGGCTAATACAACAAATCCCAACAAACCATCACCCTTCAAACAAATTTCTTCTCTTTATTTACACCAAATCCTTTACAAGACAAATGGGTTTCCTTGACAGAGACACAACTCCTAGAACAATGCAAGAAGCCCATGAGATGGCTATGAAAATTGAAAATAACCTATCATCATACAAAGTAGAACCTTTCTCTTCCCCAAGAGTCAAGATGGATGCTAAACCCAAAGTACTCCATAATGCTGAGTCTTCTTCAGATATTGGCGCTAGCTTGGAAAAGCTACAATTAAATGTAGATGGCATGGTAAAAAACCAAGAGTTAATGATGAATAGGATTGTCAATATAGAAAGAGCCCAACGACAAGATCCTAGACCTCCTTATAAGGGGAAATTCCAAAGGGGTGTTCAAGGTTTCAATCCCAAGAACGATCAAGAGGTCCCTGATACTTTATCCTCCACAAACGTGGTTGAGGAGAACCCGTGGTGCTTATAATGCAGAGAATCACACTGGGAGCATGAATTCCCTCTAAATAATGGTGAACATGATAAAGTAAATATTATCAACCATACCATTGAGGAGTCACAATGTTGCCTTAATATCACACTTGAAGAACATGAATATGGAATAAAGGAAGCAACCATGAGGGCTAGGATGGAGGTAATCAATAACCTTGATCAAGAGTCAAGAGAGAAGTTGAAAAAACAAGAATTCCAAGTGTATATTAGACAAAATCGAATGAACCAACCTCTCTCTACTGGACTTACAAATTCGTAACCAAAACCACCACCTATGAACATACTCCTTCCTAAAAATTCTCCTCAGTCTAACAAGATTGAATTAAATTTTGACTTGGAAAGTGCATTATCCAAGATGCATGTAACCGTCCCATTGAAGGAAGTTATCAAGGTTCCATCCATGAAAGAAAGGTTTGAAAAGTTTTTCAATGTGTTGGATGAACTAATAGACCCTCCTATTATGTTACAAGCAGACCATTTTAGGGTTCAATATGATGGACACCCACCCTTCTTTATATCATTGATAGTAAATAAAAAATGTCTCAAAAACTTTATGCTTGACTCAGGAGTAGGTGCCAACATGATGTCTTTGAAAGTCATAGAGAAACTAGGCCTAAGGGATACACAACCTTATAGGAATGTGTGCGGTTTTGAATCTAGGGCCATACGCACTCATGGGGTAGTTGAGAATGTTGAAGTACACCTTGGTAAATATCCTAAGAGAGTGATCCATATGGATATCATGGTGTTAGATGTCCTTGATGTATGGGGGATTATTTTGTCGAGGAAGTTTGCTGCAATGTTGGGTGGTACATTAGAGATGTATTTAACTTATATCAATGTGCCTATGAAAAATGCGACAATTGCACGCCTTCCAAATATGCCAATGAGCAAGGTCCATGTACAAGAGATTAATGATGATACTAAGATCAATGAAACACCTGAACAAGTTACGAAAAACCTTCCTGTATTTTCTCTAGAGGATTTTCCTTTCACCTCAGAGGAAGATTTTGATGAGATGGCCAAAGAAACAAGACTATCAACAACTCTTAGATAAATATAAGGACAAATAAGTTGGCTATGTCAAATTACTAAAGGAAGGAGATGATGATATATTGATTAAACCAAGTCAACAAGAAGTCCTTATAGTTGAATCTCGCCCTCCTCCCTCAAGAAAATATACTAGGGTTATATAGGGAACAACAAAGTTTGAAGAAAAATAATATCAAAAGGGAGATATTGTATGGATGTGGGACACTAAGAAATGTGAGCCTAACAATGTTAAAGGGAATGCACAATTTTGTCTTGGACCTTTCAAAATCAGAATGAAGTTAGTCAATGATGCCTACTATTTGTCTATGTTGGAAGGAAGAAA
>SNQJ01S0250374.1:0-12872 GCA_010110895.2 Picea sitchensis
AGTGGGAGGATAAAAAAGACTTTATGTATTATATCACAGAGTTTGGGTCCCTGACGAGGAAAGAGGGAGAATTTGTCTCCAATTTCTCTAAAATATTCAACAAGATGTACAATAAAATCCCTGCCGAGATAAAGCCTACTGAAGCCTCTGCCAGAATTACTTATGCTAGTTCTTTTGACCCTGACTTCTGCCTCCTGCTCAGAGAAAGAAGAGCTACTTACCTGGCTCATATGCAAGATACAACCTTGGAAGTAGAATCCAATGGACTGGCAGTTGACAGACTTAGGAACAAAGCTGACAGAGACAAGGAAAGAGGGAGATATGAGGCCTCAACCTATGGTTCTTCTGCATCCCATGCTCAAGTAGATGAATTGACAAAGATGGTGAAATCATTTTTTGTAGAAATGGAGAAGAGTAAATTCGGAGGGAAGAAAGGTTATAAAGATGCTAAAAATGTTGATAACAGAGGCAACTTCAGTAGGCCGAACAACAATGCTCCTCAAATTATGCCAAGGGAACAGAGGGATAGAGATAGAAATGATCAGAAAATCCAAGCTCCTCTTCAAAACAACCTTGTTATGGATGAGGAAAGGGAAGAAGAGGAGCTTGACCCTGAAATTAATTGTATTGGAGACACCTCCCCATTTCCCCATTTAACTCAATATGCATACGAGGAATCCCTCATGAATAATCAAATAAATGAGCTAAGTAAGCGGGATAAGTAAAACGATGCTCCTAGCAAATACAACCTCTGGTCTAAGAAGAAATAAGGGAAGTATGACATCCCTAATCAACCTTTCATAGTAGAGAAACCTGCTAAAGACACAAAAAACAACAACAAAGAAAAGAAAACTCAGAAACCCCCACCAAAAGCCAAAGAACCTGTCCCAGAGGTGAGAGAAATTATGAATCCCCCTTCCTCTTTTAATTTTGAGCATGAACTTCAGAAGATCAAAATCCATGTTCCCCTTTCAAATCTATTCAAGAACGAAGACTTCAAAAGGTCCCTCTCTAAGTTTTTGCAGTCTGAGCCATCTTTCCATTCCACAGACTCGGTAAATCTCCAAGATGAGAAGACAGTAGTCATATTAGGTCCTATGGTAGAAGATAGAGATGATTCATCCCCACCTTTCTACACATCATTGAACATACATGATAAGGTGTTGCATAATTGTCTGATGGACACTAGAACATCTCATAATCTTATGCCCAAAACTGTCATGGAAGAGCTCATATTGTAAATCACAAAATATTATCATGATTTGTACTCCTTTGATTCAAGGAGGGTGCAATGTCTTGGGGTTATCAAAGACCTAGTTTTGACCTTGTTTTAGCTGTCGATGAAAAGTGTGGCCATGGATATTGTGGTGGCTAATGTTCCTCCCACATTTGGCATGTTGTTGTCAAGATATTGTGATGCAGGAGCATCGCTCCCAAGCCAGCCATGCGTCAGTCAGCCAGCTAACACAACATGCATTCAATGAAGAAGGAGAGGCACAACCCTCTCATTTCAAATTTTGAATTTGAAATTTGTATTAAATGTTTGTAAGGCTGGTAGAGCCAAAGCCATGCCTTTGAGCAGGCTATAGTTAAAGAAGTCCTTTAATAGTTGTAAGGCTGGACCTAGCTCCGATCCGGACTAGACAACCATTTAATTGTGAATTCAATGTAATTGAATGAGGGTAGATGAGATGGAGGGAAGAGATAAAAGATCCCCCTCATGTAAAATATCTTTTATATCTTGTTTTGAAGGAGAGTTGAGTTGAATAGAGAAGAGAGGAGAGCTGAGAATCTGTTACAGTCCGTTCTCAAACACATTGTAAAGAGGCATTATGAAATTAATAAAAATAGAGCAGTTTTTCCTGCATGTTGTTGTTTATGTGCTTATGTATTCATGAATGAATGTCTTTGTGTGTTATGATATGCTATAGATGTATGATTAGATGTGGATTTGCATGGACAGATAGATTTTCCTATCTGTGGGTTCTTTGATTTTAGGTCTGGGTTCTTTGTGGCTTCATGCAAGAGGTTGCATGATAGAATACTGCGGGTTCATTGGGTTTCAATGAAGGCCCGAAAGAACCATTTTGGTTTTGCGGATCCGAAGGGAGAACGATCCTGTAGCAGAATATAGGCTGGAGGGCTGTGGTCTGTGCCAAAAGTGGTATCAGAGCTTGACTGTGTTTGTATATTGCAGGCAGAGGAAGTGAGAGGAGAAAGCATACTCTGATACACATCAGTTTGGTATCAGAGGAAGGCGGAGTATTGAGACTCTGTGGTGATTGCTCTCAGGTACTCAGCAGTCGAGAAGACAGTCGAGAGGACTGAGGAGACGCTAGAAGAACTCAGGGTTGCAGAGTGACAACAACATGTTTTCTAGGAGGGTACACAAAAGGCAGGAAAATGGCTACTGAAGGCCATAGACGCAATGGAAAGAAGATCCATCAGCAGCCAAACAAAGATGAGATGGATAAAGAGCTTGCCAAGATCAGAGCGAGGATGGAGGAACTTGCACTGCAGATGTGGCAGGATGCAAGATCACATTGGGTGTATGAATGGCCCATGAGGATGAAGGTAAAATGGCCAGTCAGGGAGATGTTGACCAGAAGACAATGGAGGTTGTTGAAAATGTGGCTGAAGCATGTTGAAATCCTTAGAGATGAAGAGGAGATGGTTCATGTATGTGAGCCAGAAGCTGGGAGAAATATCAGTGATGGGGATGAACTAAGATCACTGGAAGATCTCAGAGGCTACCAAGAGGGAAGAACAAAAATTTCCAATTGACAGGTGGGCAATGAGATGAGATCATTGCGAGATCTCATAGACTGTCAGGAGGACAACAGGGAAATTTCATGTTTCCAAGAGGGCAATGAGGTGAGATCACTGCGGGGTCTCATAGACTGCCAAGAGGGCAGGACTGGAAATTCAAATTGCCAGGTAGGAAATAAGACAAGATCGTTGGAGGATATCATAGACTGCCAGGAGGGAAGAGAATAAATCCCATATTTCCAGGAGGGAAAGGGAGAGCAGATGATCCTAGAGATGAGTTCATATCAGCAAGGAAAGACGATAGAGGAAGATCAGAAGAGCATTCTGATGATTGGAGGAATTCAAATATTCCTGCCATTGAGCCTAGTCGAGGCAAGAGTCTATATTGCAGATGAAGCAACAGGGGAAAGACAACCAGCTGGGACTGTCAGAGAAATGGAGTAGACATCAAAGGATGCCCAAGTAGAGGAAGATGAGCATTCCGAGGAATGGCTCAACATTTTCAGCCAGGAAGCTGAGAAGACTGCAACATTGGAGCTTATAGCAGAAAAAGAAGAAGAGGCAGACAACATGAGATTTTCTAATCTATGCGAGCATATTGAAACCCTGGAGAGAAGGGTGATAGTGCAGAGAATGCACATCTAACAAGTCAAGTTGGAAGCAGATGGAGGAGGAGCATACCAGCCCCAGGAGCAGCTGGGAGAGGTTAGACTTGAGCCAACACAAAGAGATATGGAAGCAACAGAGATGTCACAGGGAAAAGCTAAGCAACAACTCAATGATAGGACTATGAAGCTGAAATTTGCAGCAAAATGGACACTTAGTGCCACAGAGGATGAAGAATATGGCATGGGAGATCTGGTAGATCTACCCACTGATGAGGAAGAATTGCAGCAGATGAGACTACCTGAACAGAGCTAGCCACTGGAGAAGGTGGACGAGGAGATTGAGAAGATCCAAAAGTTGATGGTCAGATCAGTAGAAGCTGCCAGTAAAGAGAAGCTGATCAATAGGGAGACAATAGCAGCAACAGAGAAGTGGAAGAAACAACAACAATAGAGAAGTGGAGAAGATGAACAACTCCAGAGGACTATTTGGGATCTAGGAGGATTTCAATAGCGGTGTTGGGGAGCTCATGAGAAGGAGCTCATGAATTTTTTGTAGCAGAGGAGTATGATGCAGGAGCATCTCTCCCAAGCTAGCCATGTGCCAATCAGCCAGCCAACACAGCGTGCATTCAATGAAGAAGGAGAGGTGTATCCCTCTTGTTTCAAAATTTGAATTTGAAATTTGTATTAAATGTTTGTAAGGTTGGTAGAGCCAAAGTCGTGCCTTTGAGAAGGTTGTAGTTAAAGAAGGCCTTTAATAGTTGTAAGGCTGGACCTAGCTCCGATCCGGACTAGACAACCATTTAATTGTGAATTCAATGTAATTGAATGAGCGTAGATGAGATGGAGGGAAGAGCTAGAAGATCCCCCTCATGTAAAATATCTTTTAGATCTTGTTTTGAAAGAGAGTTGAGTTGAATAGAGAAGAGGGGAGAGTCGAGACTCTGTTACAGTCTGCACTCAAACACATTGTAAAGAGGCATTCTGAAATTAATAAAAACAGAGCAGTTTTTCCTGCATGTTGTTGTTCATGTGCTTATGTATTCATGAATGAATGTCTTTGTTTGTTTTGATATGCTATAGATGTATGATTAGATGTGCATTTGTAGGGATAGATAGATTTTCCTATCTTTGGGTTCTTTGATTTCAGGTCTGGGTTCTTTGTGGCTTCATGCAAAAGCTTGCATGACAGAATATTGCGGGTTCTGTAAGCCAATGCAAGGAGTTCACTTCTGAATTCTGTGGAATTTCAGACAAGGACATGCCAGGAGGGCACACCAGTAGAAGTCATTGGCTTAGGGAGAAACCTCAAGGTTGTTGATCACCTTGGAGGTAAGACTATGCAGAGGAAGGAACAGAGAAGACAAAATCACTAAGGGATTCTGTGGAAGCTCTACCAGGAGGGCATTGAGCAGGTGCATATAGTGCACAGGAGAAGGAGATAGAACCACCGAGGGTTGTATAGAGCTTGTCAGGAGGGAATTGAGAAAAGTGCCTGTGTGCATAAAGAGAACTCCTTTGAGTCATGGAATAGAGAAGCGTCCAAGGAATAGGACCTTCATAGGGTTGTTGAACACCCTGCAGACTCAACAAGGAGTTACTTGAGCAAAATATTGCCACGAGGGCATCAGATTCTCCATCTGAGAGAGAGGAAACAAATGGTTAAATCCCTTAGAAGTCTGAACAATAGGGAAGCTTAGGATGGATAGCACCTTCATGTGTGCAGGGACCCTGCAAGGAGTGCAGAAGTTGAAGAATCCTTTAAGGATTCAAAGAGGACAAAGCTTAGGAGGAGCTTTTCTTTCATGCACAAGCCCATAGCTATAAGGAGGAGAAGAAAGGCTAGGAAAACCCTTTGGAGGGTTTGAGTTCGAGGAAGCTCATGAGGGTCAGCGGTTTCAAGAACATCGACAGAAGCCGAATTCCCAGGCTTTGAAGTAGGGGACAAAGACCAAGGCCTTTGATAATTGGAAAATATTCCAAGGTAGGAAGAAGGAGCACAGACTCGAGGGAGAGCATAACTTCCGTCAGATCGAAGGGCGAGATCATGGCCAGATTGAGGAGCCGTTTCACGTCTAGGAACAACAGAAAAGAGCACAAGGAAGGAGAATAGATCTAGGTTGTCAGATCTAGCCCAGATAACCGATAGCCATCTGATCTAGGAGAAGGTGCGCGTGAGTTAATATCGCATATGAGTTGAGAAGAGGCTCATCAAAGTCCCAAAATAGTGAACACATCAGGATTTTAAGAGTTCGGGAGGAGGAGCGCATAGGGATCATGGAGTCACTACATTGCGATCTCCTGATCTACAAAGTCCCGAAGACATCAGATCCATCCATCTACTTTCGAGAGGATGTGTGGTAGTATCGAGGACCATCGAGTTTGAATGTCGAGAGCCAGTAGGAGTTTGGGAGAGGAGAGGAAGTCCGACTCATGAAGTCCTGAACAAACCGAGCCATACATGGAGGACATGTGTCATGAGGATCCTTGTATTTGAATTATTGAGCATCGAAGAGTGGAATGGAGGAGTCTTCGACCATGAAGCCATAAAGTCAGCGATCACAGCCATCCATCTATGGAGGACACATAGCGTGTCCGGGGAGCTACTAGGAGTTTGGATATCAGAAGTTCAAAGGACCAGGGATCAGTTCCATTGGGGTCACAAGTAATAAAACACTGAGAGTATCTAGACCGTCCAACAGGAGGACACGCGGTGACAATCGATTGAGTTCGAGGGAAATTCGAAAGGAGGAATTAAACATTTTAGCTCTTGGGAATGCATGGGTAAGAGTTCGGAACTCTTGTCCTGTGAAATCCCGAAAATACACAAGCCGTCGGATCAGGAGGCTATGAGTGGATTGATCAGTCTAGAAGCTGAAGACCGACATTTGAGGATTGATATTCGACATTTAGGATACCGAGAATTTCGAAGGGAAAGCGGTTGTTGCGGTCGGTGTCGTGAAGTCGAAATGCAAAACACGAAAGAATTCTAAGGAATAAGCGTCGACCAGCGGAGACGAGGGTTACATTTTGGCATTTCGCTGATTGATTTCGGCGATCGAAGGCGAAATTCGAGGCAGAGGATTGAAAACCTAAGTTGTGAAATGCAGCGTGCATGGGAGAAAGAACTTTGAAGGTTCAGCATTTCAGCATTTTGGGATTGACACTACGGCCATCAGGGACAAGCGAATTGGATTCGGTAGGTGGAAACTGAGGGAACCGAAACATATAACAGGTGAAATTGCGGTCACCGCGTTTGGAACACAGGATTCGACATTTCGGCAATCCCGGGAACAATAAGTCGGGCACTTGGCATTGAAAGTCTCGAAGTCATTGAAGCGTGACATACCTTGAGTTGGGCTATGGTCGCCGAGGGGCCGAAATCCAAGTAGGCAAGTAATTCTAGCATTTCACGGCATTTCGAGTTGAGGAGTCGAGAAGGTTCAAGAAACTCGACATTAGAACTCTTGAAATCGTGAAACTTGAAATCCATTTTCAGAAAGGGTCGCGGTCATTTTCGGTGGCCATGTGGAGGTGAAGACTCATGCCTCGTGCATTTCTTGTGTAGATGGGAGTTTGTGGAACCTTTGGATCTGATTATTAAAGGTTCCAGTAGGGAACTAAAGGATCCTCTTTGGCTCGAGGAGAATTCAGAACGATCCTAAGACAGAGAGGTAGAACCAGCAGAGGATGGGGTTCGTCATATTGGATAAAGACTGGGAGGAATGTGAAGATGGACCTTTAGGTATGCCACTATTCTGTGTTTTGAGGAGAGCATAGAAGGCTATGCAGAGAAGCCCAATTGAAAGCACATTGTGGAGTGATGAAGCATGCACCCACCAATCATCCTATATTTTCACTTGACACTGAGTTGGGGGCTAGTTTGTTGCAATTAACTGATGCTCTTGAGCCTTATTTAAAGCTCAAAAGATAGTCCATGGTTTTTCATGAAATTTCTTTCTCCACCACACTGTTTGGAAAATTTTCTTTGATGGGGCTTCATTAAGAATGTTGTTAAGCGTTAAGGTAGTCTTTGTTTCCCCTACTCGAGGAAACCATACCTCTGTCATAAAAGTTAAATTTGAAACTACCAACAATGTGGCCGAATACGAAGATATTATTTTTGGGCTTAATGGATTTTAAAGGACCACGGGGATCAAAGGGAATATGATTGTTTGGTTACATGTCAATTTGATTGTCAATGAGATCAGAATATTTATCCAGACCAAACACCCTGCTTCGATACTTGAGAAATGATATGGGACCTCGTGACACTTTCTTCTAGATTTTAACATTCATTTTGTTTGAGGAGAAAGAAATGTCATGAATTACGATTCTCTGGTCATTTTAGCGAGCAATTTTAGAGTCCCTCTGCCACCCAAGCCGGGTATGATGTAGAAGTGAAATATAGACCCTCATACGATAACATCAAGCATTGGAAAGTATTTTAAGATGATATTGAAATCAAAAGGATCTTGGAGACCGTTGATGAGTTTTCCACATTACATATTGATCAAGATCACGATTATGAAGCGAGATCCTCATACCGATGTTTTATGAACAAAATTGTTGATCATTATATTATTAAATTGCCTAGAAATCACATCCCAAAGGGACTAGTCCCATTTGAAAGACTATTTGTGAAGCTTGATGTGGCGAAAAGAAATCTTAGGTGAGGATGTTGATGTAGTTGAGTGCAATATTGTCACAGAGAGGAAAAGAATCTAAATTTGTCAAGTTGTCAAGGAGTTTGACCAAGGAATAGAGGGTTGAATATACTGATTTATTTAGAGAATTTGTTGATGTGTTTTTCTAGACCTATGAAGACCTCAAAAGCGTATGATACAAGCATCATTGAGCATAGTATCCCATTGAAAGAGGAAGCCATGCCATTTAGGAATAAATTAGACGAGATAAATCCTATGTTGCTTCATGTTATGGAGAAAGAGGTTAAGAACCATGCCATTTAGGAATAAATTAAGACAGATAAATCCTATGTTGCTTCCTGTTATGGAGAAAGAGGTTAAGAAGATGTTGGATGCCCAAATAATTGTTCCCCTAAGATATTCTGAATGGGTGGCCAACTTGGTCCTGGTGAGGAAGAAGAGTGGAGAGATTAGAATTTGTGTCGATTTCAGAAACATGAATAGAAGATCAAAGAAGGAAAATTACCCCTTGCCGAATATGGAACATATACTACAGAGGGTGACCAGTGTGTCAAGGATGTCCATGATTGATGACTTCTCTGGCTACAACCATATTTCTGTCTTGCCTGAAGATAGAGAGAAGAGAACCTTCACCACTCCTTGGGGTACATTTATGTATGCTAATATGCCCTTTGGATTGATGAACATAGGGGTGACCTTTCAACGATCCATGGATATAGCCTTCATTAGAGAAAGGGACAAGTTTGTGGTCATCTATCTGGATGACATTACAATTTTCTCTAGATCTGATATAGAGCATTGTGGTCATCTAAAAAGGATTTTCTTGAAATGCAGGAAATTTGGCCTCTCCTTAAATCCCAAGAAATCATTGTTTGCTATGAAGGAGGGAAAATTACTGGGACACATAGTATCAGTTTATGGAGTCAGGATTGATCCCAGTAGGGTGGAAGAAATCCAAACCTTATCATTTCCCAGATCCAAGAAAGAAGTTCAGTCCTTCCTGGGAAAAAATAATTTCTTGAGGAGTTTTGTTTCCAATTTTGTTGAATTGGTGAAATAGATCACAACTATGCTTAGAAATGGGAATGAAGTAAAATGGATTGTTGAGTCCAGAGAATCCTTCAACCAAATCAAGAAGGCACTGACTG
Organism: Picea sitchensis; assembly: GCA_010110895.2. Lineage (NCBI taxonomy): Eukaryota > Viridiplantae > Streptophyta > Pinopsida > Pinales > Pinaceae > Picea > Picea sitchensis. The sequence continues at coordinate 9,193 of SNQJ01S0250374.1, forward strand.
AAGCACTTGTTCTTATCAACCCTGATTATTCCAAGGAGTTTCTGATTTTTTCTTTTGCTTCATTTGATACAGTGGTAGTTGTTCTACTGCAGAAGAATGTTGAGGGGCCGGAGCAGCCTATTTCATTTTTCAGCAGGGCATTGAGGGATGCAGAGGTCAAATATGACATCATGGGGAAACAAGCCTATGCCTTAGTGAAATCTCTCAAGGCTTTCAGAGTGTATGTTCTTCATTCAAAGGTCATTGTGTATGGTCCTTCAACATTTGTGAAGGACATTCTCATTCAACCTTACATGGATGGGAGAATGGGCAAGTGGATTTCAAAAATCCTTGAGTTCGATCTAGAAATAAAACCCAACAAGATAGTAAAGGGTCAAGGTTTAGACAAGTTGTTGGTTGAATCTAATTGTGAAGCTCTGGGAGTTAACTTCATCAACACTTTCTCAGAAAATCAACAAGTTGAGTTCACTGATAAAAATCCTCAGTGCAACCCTCCATTGGTAGAATGCACCTGGTACAAAGACATTATATATTTCCTGCAATAACTAAGGCCCTGTGATGGTACGGGAAAAAACAACGCAAGAGATTTAAATCTCAAAGCAATTAAATATTGCCTCATTGATCAAGTCCTGTATTGGAAAGATCCCCTGGGAGTGATCTTAAGATGTTTAGATCCACATGAAGCACAAAGGACTATCTCTAACTTCCATGATAGTCTGTGTGGGGGAAATTACTTCTGGAGGACCAAAAAGTATAAAATTCTTCAGGCTAGGTATTTCTGGCTGACTATGTTCACCGATGTCTATGAAAAAGTCTGAGCTTCTATCAAACATCAGAAATTCTCAGGGAAGCAACAACTCAAGTTTCTGCCATTGAAACCTTTGGTGGCTTCAGGACCCTTTCAGCAGTGGGGCCTAGAATTCATTGGGAAAATTCATCCTTCCTCAAGAGGTCAACACAGATGGATCTTGACTGCTAAAGATTATTTTACCAAGTGGATAGAAGCTATCCCCACAAGGAGTGCTTGTCATAAGGTGATCATTGGTTTTCTGGAGGATATTATAGTAAGGTTTGGTTGTCCAAGTAAAATTGTCACTGACAATGCTCCATATTTCAAGGCTGAACCATTGATTTCGTTCTGTGAGCAGTTTGGAATCAAATTGATTCATTCTAATCCAAAATACCCCTGGGGAAATGGATTGGCAAAGTCCTCTAACAAAAGCCTCATTAGAATTATTAAAAGACTGTTAGAAGATAACCATAAAGCGTGGAACTCAAAACTCAAATTTTCTCTGTGGGATGACAGAGTGACAACAAAAAGGTCTTTGGGCACCTTTCCTTTCCAGCTTGTGTATGGAGTTGAGGCCATCTTCCCTTCTCAGCTTGTCCTTCCTGTGGCAAGATTCTTTCAGGATTATCAGGGGGGGATTGATGCTATGATCAGAATAATTCATCAACTAGTATAAGTCCAACAGGCTAGAGAGAAAGTGATGGATAGGGCACATACACATCAACATAAAATCAAGAAGGCCTTGAACAGGAAGAGCATGAAAGAATATTTCCAGCTGGGAGATCTAGTACTTAAATGGGATGCACCCAGACAAGACAAGGGAAAGCATGGTAAATTTGAAGCCCTCTGGATTGGGCCTTTCAAAATATTTGAGATATTTTCAAATAACACTCACAAGTTGCAGAATTTGGAAGGTGATGAAGTCTTTAGTGGCCCTATAAATGGGCATTCTCTGAAGAAGTTCTTTAATTGATCCACGAGAGGCTCCCATGTCTTTGTAAATATCATTTTGTGTTGTTTTTGGTTTTAATAAGTGACTCCATAACCCAACAATAAGTCATTGAAACTAAAAAAGATTTCTTAGAGCCTCGTAGGGAGGCCTCTGTGACTCATGGAGCCTAATGTTAGCACATAAAGTTGATCAGGGTGTTTTGTTTCCTAGGGGCTGGCATTTTGGCAAAAGAATGAAAGAAAGGGGCTTAAAAAACCCATCAAATTCTTTTTATCCTAAGTCGGGCGACGATTTGAACTTTTGGTGCAATGTGGTAAGAGACGCGTGGATCTGGGCGGTCGAGATCTGCACACTTAGATCTATGGTGCAAGGCCCATATCAGACCCCCCCCCACCATTCTACCTTTAGCGGAGGGGGGGGGTCTGAGTTGATGGTTTTCGAGTGCGGGCCCCCCACTAATGTGTCACCCTCTCCTTAACTCGGACCCCCCCGCCTAAAACCTCTTACCGTTGCCTACCCCCTTAGAGTAAACCGCTTACCACCCTCTCTTATCGCTCCATCCTCCCGCTTCCATCTATACCCCACTCCATCTCTCTCCTTCGCCTATCACATCTCCCACTCCCCCTCATCCTTTTGTTGTAGCAAACTTTTCCTCCACTCGCCTCTGTGTCATATCCCTTTTCACTTCCGGCTATCATCTCCCACCATGTGTACCTCCTCTCACCTCCACCTAGGCAGAATTTTCCCCCACTATGCCTACCACTACAATCCCTCCTTGGCTTCCATGTCACATTCTTGTTCCACCCTGCCCTTGCACCTCTATAACTTGGCACCATCGTCTCGTTGTTTGCGCCTTTCCCTATTATCTTCCCTCTGCCATGTATGTCCACATGGAAGCCCCTAGACTCATCTCCATATTGAGCATGCCGATCAGCCCTGCCTGGTCACCATCAATTCACCATGTCGTTCCGATTTCTCCAACCATCGCGTCAGCCTCCACGCCTGCCTGTTAATTTCACCATGAACTCCCAAAGCAGATCCAGATGGTAGAGTGTGAAGGCCTCCACATCTTACAGGTGCAGAGTTGATTGGGGCCTTCCCCGATCCCAATGAAGCAGTTATTGAAGCAGTTGGTGGTGGTTGGACATTGTTTCCACCTTAAATGGAAAGCTCAGGAAAGGACTATCAGCTGGTCAACTCATTTGCAGGCTTGTTATGGAACACGATTGTGTATGACTGAACAGAGTCTGCATGCAAAGTCTTCCAGGAGACATGCAGACGTAATGCCTTCAATGAAATGACTCAAACTTCCTACTACGATTTCTGCTCTGAGTATATAGGAGTCTTTCTTATATTTTGTTCAGGTTCGATGGTAGAGCTAGGCTCCCAATTGTAAAGTTTTGATGAGGCCTTTGTTTCTCTGATTATGTATAATTACTTGAGACTTCTTGTTTAATGGCAGCCACTTCCCCCTTTCATTTCTTTTTTTTTGACTCTGAGATCTTGGGCATGGATAATCTAGTCGAGTGTTGTGACTGTAGTGTAATGTAGGTTTGATTGCAGTTGTTGTTACAACGTTTCTAATTTTTTTAAATTTATCAGATCCAAGAGGATCTTGCGTCTAAAACTTTTCCTCTAGAGGCTGCTGGAAGGCCTGATGTCCATAGCAGACCTTCACATTTTCCTCATGTTCTTCCACCTGGTCACCACTATAAAAACTTACTGACTAAAGTTAGATCAAGACCTCATTTATATACGTGTATCAACCCAGTGTTTCTGAGTTAACGCGACAAGAAACCAAGTCTGCACCCATTTGACCTCTCCTAAATTACTCACTGTGACATACAGACTGGCGGGCCTTGGGCTTACCTCTGCAGTAGTCCATATGTGACTTCCAACGCTAACGCTCTCCACATGAGGATGTCGATCCTTAGGGAT
>SNQJ01S0250377.1:0-12200 GCA_010110895.2 Picea sitchensis
ACCAGCCTATTGAAGTCCCAAAATCGGTCAAACATGACCCAAGTTCTCCAAAACTTGGTCAAGGGCCAACAAGAATGTCGGTCTCATGCTAATAGGTCTCCTATGATGAACGCATAGGAACCTAGTGCATAGACCATTTTTCTTTTCACTTAGCTAAGTAGAGATAATTTCCCTTTCTAAATAACCAATAAGTATTGTCAAAGAAAATATAAAATAAACATAGTAGATCCTAAAAGGTGAATATGCTTAAGTCATGCCATAAAGTGAAAGGAAATAAAAAAATCTTTCCTTGAACAATCATATATAGCATATGTAGCAGCAACACAACAATCACCAACCCATCAAATATAACAACATTGTAGGAAGCACCCTTCACAAATGTTATAGGCTTCACTGGAATTTGGTCTGTGAGAGGATCAAAAGGCTCTTCTTGTGTAGTAATGTCTTTATCATGTCTCTACAAAAATTAACACATTGCATCAAATTTATTAGTAGATATAAATTTGACAATACAAACCCACACCTTACCATAGTATAGTCAATAAAAATTGCATTGTCAAGCAATGAATACTAAAAGAAGCACAATAATGGCCAATAACTAGATACTTAAAAGAATATAATGAAATAATTCAAATCAACATATTGCATCAAATTTCTTAGTAGATATAAATTTGACAATACAAACCCACACCTTACCATAGTATAGTCAATAAAAATTGCATTGTCAAGCAATGAATACTAAAAGAAGCACAATAATGGCCAATAACTAGATACTTAAAAGAATATAATGAAATAATTCGAAGAAGATACAAATATAGAATATACTTGCACATAATCAATTCCAGTCCTTGAAGATATCCATCAAGCTCTGGTATAGAGGTTGAGATAGGTTGTTGCCATGTAAATTGAACTAGGTTGAAACCCTGGTGAGCATTAAGCCATGGAACAATATTTTATTTGGCTTATATTGATAGATATTTGTTTTGAAGAAGGATCATGATAATGGGTAGAATGGGTAGATGGGGTTCATAGCTCCCTATAGATCGAAAAGAGTGCTTACCCCAATTAAAAAAATTAAATTCATGTGTGGGTTTATCTATTTGAACTACATTATGACCCCAAGTAGAAATAATTGATCTTGAAATCATGCTCTGCAATTTAGATTATGTATGGAAATATATGCACTTGGAAAAGAACTTGGTTTTACTAAGTTGTACTAGAAAAGTGTTCACTATTATGTTATGAAGATGTATCTGTAACAATAGAGCCACTGTTACAAATTATAGGAAATTTTGTACTTTATGGTGATGAAAGTAAACCTTTTCCCATACAAAATGTAATTCATACACTTTTTCAAGAGAGCTTTTGATAAATAAATAAAACATGTTTTCATCTTTAAAAAAAATAAAAAACACTGAAAATATTTTTCTCACATAAATATTAAAAAAAACTTTAGTTCAATTCAAACAGAATTATAAAGGAGTCTCTCAATATTGAACCTATTTTTGTGTGTGGTATAGCTTGGAAGCTAATCGCTGAAGCTTGTATTTTGGATGATCTTTCTTTAAGATTATTGAAAATTATTTCTTTTGTATTCAGATGATTGAATAATAACGCATATTGTAATTATTTTATTTACCCTTCGACATATTTATATTTCTTTACTAATATACACATATGCCTCTTTATATATGCATATTTCTTTTATTTGCATATCTTAGCTCCACAAATTTTGTCACTATTAAAGAAATAAAAGACAACATTAAATAAATAAAACAAAAAGCATCCTCTCAAGGTGATCAATTGAAAGTTGAATTTTAGCACCGCAGACAAGTAGGATATCCTCTTGAGAGCTGTGGACTCTTTAACTCTACATTTAAAAACATCATGTGTACACCGACTTTTAGATCTATACAAATTAATGCATGAGAAGGAAGGATAAAAGAAGTTTGAGGATGTTTGTCCCCATTCGGAGTTGAGCTCCACCTTCGGCCTCTATAAGCCCCCAGAAGTTCAAACAATAGTACAACCACTTCCTACTTATTGATATTAGCCTAAAAATAGATCTGTTCCATTCCAGATAAGTTCATGATTAAACATAAACTAGAAGAAAGTGTGTCATATTAAGGAGAACAATGACGTATAGCCATAATCGATGTGAATGCTAATATCTAAGTCCCCTTTGTTTAACCCTTACTCGAAAGATCCAAAATCATCCGCATTTTACAACAACTTTACTGACATTTCCTCTAGTTACCTGTATGTTTTCCTATGAGATCATAGGTTTTACGCTTCCAATTCTTCCTCCTTTTTCACCATGATAGAGTCTGCCATGATATAGGGTTCAGAGTCTAACCCTCTTTTGAGGTATGTTTAGGTGCCACCCTCTTAGATCAGGATCTTCTCCTTGCCATCATGCTGAATCAGAATTCAATGCAACCGGCCTTCCAACCGAAGATCTTCTCTTATTCTCCTCACCGATCAATCGCTCCAGATTAGACAACCTCAAAGAGGCATCAGGCTGCTTCATAGCCCCTAGTAGGTTCAAGGGGCCAACAACCATAATCTCCCTCGAAGGTTCGCGGTTATAATGTCGCCTAGCATTTTATAGGAGCTGCAACAGTCTTAGGGTGATGTAGGGAGTGCTCTCCCAAAACCTAAATTATGCCTTTCAGGTGGCAAGAGTTTTGGCATCAGCTTAGCCATTCCTCTTTCATCAAGTGTTTGAGGCATTTGTCTCCTTATTGTCATCATCATGGCAAGATGCTTTTCTTGATACTTGCTTAATAATTTATGAGGACATGTGGACACTTAAAGCAACATGCGACACTAGAGCAACATGTGATTACCTCTCAGACACTTATCAAAAGTTGTATCGTTGGTGTAATGATTGTCTCCAAAGCATTTAGGAATAGAAGATAGAACCGATAATCAAATGCTTTGTATGACTTTCTCTCGCTAAGTATACACGGGAACTCACAGTGGTTGCACACAAACATCCAACAAATATTATGACATGTTCAAACCCAAGAGACAAGCATACCTATGCTTAGAGCTCGCTGAAGCCATATAGTTGAAAATTTCCAGATTTCCTCTTGAGAGATGGACTCTTAAATCTTAAGACAAAGATGCTTAACGTGGACACCCATCTTCTCAGATATATATACACAAATCCATGCATGAGAGGAAGGAGGAAAGAAGCACTTTATATCGCTTTGTCCTCAAGATGCTCCAAGTTGAGTCTAATATTGAACTCCTCGATGAGCCCTATAGATAAACAATAGTATAACCACTTCCTACCTATTGATATTAGCTTGAAATAGATCTATATATCATCTGAGATAAGTTCATGTGAGATTAAACACAACCTAGAAAGAAGAAAACAAAAGTTCTGCATCATATATTAATGAGAACAATGACAAGAGTTTAATCAGATGTAAATGCACAATCTCGTCAAGTCCCCTTGTTCAACTCCTTACTCAAAAGAGATCCACGTGACCGGATGACAACAACTTCATCGGGACATTTCCTCCAGCTTCAGATGTTTCCTATGAGATCATAGGTTTCATGCTTCCAATTTTCCTCCTTTTTCAACAATGACGACGAGCTCGGCTATATAGGTTCAGAGAGGCCTGGAATCTCTTTATATGAGGTATCTTTAGGTAAGTTGAGGAATTTCCTCCTTAGATCAGGGAGATCTTTTCCTAAGATCATGGTTGAACCAAGAATTCTAATGCAACTACCTTCCAAACTCAAAAGATCTTCCCCTTATCCTCCTCAACAAATCAATTGTTGCCTGTGATTAATAATGCTCAAAAGAGGCACTTTAAATTCCCTAAGTTCTCCAAGGGGCCGTTCTAACGCCCATGGCCTCCTAAAGGTAGTTTGAGCATAATGCCCTAGCACCTTATAGGGAGCCAACGCTCTAAGGGTGATGTAGGGGAGCGCTTCTCCCAAAACCTAAATTGGTGCCTTTCATGGCAAGAGGCCTACCTCTAGCTAGCTTACTCTCTTTCTTCACAAATCGTTTGAGGCATTTAAGTGTTCTTTATTGTCTTCATCATGGCAAGATGCTTTTGCTTGATACTTAAGCACACTTATGAGAGACATGCTGACACTTTTCTGTAAGGAACATATACACACTTAGAAAGCAAATAATATGCGCACCTCATGCACACTTTCTATCGTGCCAGGTAATGTTGGATGTGCAACATTGCCCCCAAAGCATGAAGCTGAAGATGAGAATCAGAGAACCTAAAATGCTTTGTAGACTTCTCAAGAAAGGGTTCAGACGCTGAACTTGAATGGGTTGCACACAACACCAACAAATATTATGACATGTTCCAAAACAAGGCGTGCATACCCATGCTTGGAGTCGCCAAGCTGTTGAAGGAAAAATCTCCTCATGACAGTAGTAGATCTCCTCTGAGAGAGCTAGGCTCTTAACTGTTAAGACATAAGATGCTTATCGTGTACACTGACTTCCTTTCATATCCATACAAACTAATGCATGAGGAAGGAGAAAAGAAGTCTCTTTATCACATATTTGTCCCTCTAACGCCCAATTTCAGCCTGGCTTCACTCCTGACAAGTCTCCAGACAAAACAATAGTACACCACTACTCTATTGATATTAGCTTGAAATAGATTCATTCATCCGAGTTGTTCATGATTAAACACAAACTAGTAAGAAACAGGCCAAGCATGTCATACACGAGTAGAACAATGACGTAAGAAGCTATAAACCGTGATTTTAATGCTACGCCTTCATCAAGTCCCTTTATCAACCTCGTCAAAAGATTCCACGACCTAGACTGCCATCAACTTTACTCTGATTACTTTCCTCCAAGCCATCGTAGATGTTTCCTATGAGATCATAGGTTTCATGTCAATTCTTTTCCTCCTACAATTTCATGATAGAGCCTTGCTTATATAGGTTCGTAGATCAACTGAGGTATCTTAGGTAAGTTGAGGAATTCTCCTTAGATCGTGTGATCTTCTCCAAGATCATGGTTGGACTGGGAATTTGAATCCAACTTCCTTCCAATATTTAAAAGATCTTTCCCTTATTCTCCTCAATGATCCAACCTGCTCCAGATAGGGACAACGCCTCAAGAGGCATCGTATTATAGCACTCCTAGTAGCGCCCATGGGGCCACTTCATCACCATAGCCCTCAGCGGCGCTTTGGTGCTATAACGCCTTAGCACCTTGTTATATATAGGGAGCACCAACACTTATGGTGATGTGGTTTTCCCAAAACCTTAAATTAAGTGTTCCTTTCAAGTGGCAAGAGGTTCTTATCTCTAGTTAGCCATTCATCTTTCTTCAAATCAAGTGTTTGAGGCATTTTATGTCTCCCCTATTGTCGTCATCATGGCAAGATGTTTTCGTTTGATACTACACACGAGCTTACATGCTATTAATTTCGTAGCAACATATGCATTACTTGTGAGCAATATGCTATAATTTACACACTTAACAAAGTGAGTAATGTTGATGTGTAGCAATTAGAAAAGTTGTTTTATAGGCCATCATTTCCAGTGTCCATTTCTCAGCAATAATGGGATATTTTGTTCCAATTAAATTCAAACTAAATTTTTTGTGTAGAAAAGGATTTATTTATAAAATTCTTTCTTACTTATGTCAACACCTTCAAGCTTTGCACAGACCTAAAACTAGACTTGTACAATATCACAATAGTTACGGGAGTAAAAAAAATTTAAAGAGCACTTAACAATTATTAGAATCCAAACCCTTATGTTTGGTATTCCTTCTCTCATTGACCTTGCTAATAAGATCAGTAAGATCACTATATTCCATGTCCTTGCCAATACTATTACCGACCTCTTCCCACTTCAGATGCCATGTCCTTGCCAATACTATTAGCGACCTCCTCCCACTGCAGAAGCCATGTCCTTGCCAATACTATTAGCGACCTCCTCCCACTACATAGTATCATGTTCCAATCGACTGGGGGATGTCAAGTTACATTTTTTTATCTGAGATGCCCAACACATCACTACAATGAATAACATTCATTACTTGTCTTGGAGACATTTATATTTTTTATCCAAAAAATAATCATAAGAGCTTTAGTGTAATCACATAAAATAGGCCATGCACCTGCACCAGAGATAGTTTGTGCACAAGTATGTGCCAATTTGTACCCAACACACCTCTTTTTGTGCATTTTATTGACCAGTGGCACTTTTGGTGACTGGAAATGCCTCCGATCATAGCCATCCCAGCTAGATGTGTTTCCTAACAATGTATGGAACACTTGTAAATCGGGAGGCCTTTGCAATATTAGGAAACACAACCAACTCTGATGCAAATTCTGTTTAAAACAAGAAAATACATGTGCTAACTAGTAATCTCACTGGAACCAAAATGGGAAACCTTTCTCTAATTGTCCATTAAAGCCTCTGCTTTATTGGACAAAAACCATGATAAGTCTATTGTTCAAATACCATATTTCTATTTAGTTCCCATATATATATATGGGAAATTTTGTTGAGAGGAATTTCTAAGATTGATCTTGCAAATATAATTTCATCACATATTTTGTTATACTTATGCAAATATTTTGTTATGCAAGAATTTCCATAATGTGCACCATAACAACAAAAATTTAGATTAGATAAGATGAAAATAATTTTATTCATGTACAACAAATGGCCAGGAGAATGGGTCAATCAGACTCAAAAGTATAACCAGTGTAAGTGAAAAATAAACTCCTAACCTTAATCTACAAAAAAAATGGAAATTTAGTTCAAAATTTTGGTGACTAGTTTTAAAATACAAGTCACACATCAAACTTCAATATTTTTGTTGTTTTAGACTTTTGGATGTAAACAATGTATGAAGTTTTTGAAACGGCCCCATACACCATACACACTTGTTACATCCAAAAGCTTTCAAAAATATCAACATTTTGAGGAATTGTGAAAACCTGCACACTATGATTATTCAATTTTTTAGTTCTATAAATACTAGGTGAATCCACACTCCATGATTAAAAATATATTGTAAAAAGTTTTAAATTGAAATTTTCATCTCTCAATAATACATAATGTTTTCTCTAGAACAATAATAAAGAATATACCTATATGCAGTATCCTTTGCACTTGATACACACTGACAGACTGTATAACATGGGTATCAGACCATGCTTTCTTTGTCTATGATCGAGCAAAGATTGATCTTTATATCTACAACCACAATACTTCTAATATGTTGATCCCACAAATGCAATATGAATTATTAGGCTTGTTTCCCAAGTGATTCCAAGTCTCCTATGTAACCAAAGGCCGAGAATAGTAAAAAACTATTGCTATAGATTTGTCATATGTCTTGAAAAAAAACAAAGTAGAAAAAACGGGTCCAAAACAATAACAGTTTAAATATTTGAAAAATTCTTCAAATAGAAAATGCAAGCCTATGTTTCTCTCTTCTGGCATGCGCTAGTGACCATCAATATCACTTGCAAAATGCACGAACCAGAAATCAAATATTTTGTATTATAATTTTGTTAAAACAAAGTAATCCTTACTCATTCTTTATACAGTTTTCCTGAAATCATAGCCAGTTTTTGTATTCGAAGTCCTTATTGGTGAAGGATGATAAAACCAATTTATCACCAGTGAATCTCACAATATTTTATCAATCCATTTTACAACTAGAAGCCAGGAGACCAATATGTGGCAAAATGCAACAAATCCAATCAAATGCCTTTTTAATGACATCGGCAGGGCATGTAAAAAAAAATGGTATATTTCCCCAAAAATATCTCACAATACATATATTTCAAAATACATGGAAGAAAAAGAATATTTATTATACACTAGATCTTTGGAACAAATGGATGCTTTCCCCCAAGTTATTGGCAACAAACCTTGGAAATTTCTACAAGCATCAATACTTAGTGCCCATTCAATGTTGACAAACAAATGGAAACTTTAATCTCTTCGCATGATGATAAACCTATGAACAGACAAACTTTTAGGTGCATTTCCTTTTCCATATTTCTTATGAACCCTGACACACGTTCTGTATACAGTGACTTTCCAGCAATCCTTTCTGATGTTAAGTCTAGAAAAATATAACCACCACTTGAATTGAAATCCATTATAAAGAAATTGCTTTGTTGAACTCTAGTGGGAAACATAAAATAGAAACTTTGAATCCTAAACAATGAAACACTCTAAATCTACGTGTGTGTGGATAAAAAAGTTGAGGATGAAACAATGCATGATCTGTTAAGCTCACCTAAATGGAGACTGATGTACCATCACTTTTAACCCTCTTTAGAGTCAACAACTATTCTTTCTGGATTTCTTCCTAATTTTGAACATTGGGTGGAGTGAAACTTTTCTCCACTTGCATTTACTTCAAAACCTACAACAAGCATACTTGCACGCTGAGGGTTTACTTATCTTGCAAGTACCTGATGTTTATGATACATCTCAAGAGGTAAAATAGAATCTTGCTGAAGCCTCATCATGCTCATGCGACCAACCCCATGTGGTGTTCATCTTCATGCTCTGGATGACTATTTAAATCAATCTGGACTTTGTCATTCATACTCCTTTCTATGCTTACACCAAATCCTTTATGAGAACCTGGTAAAGTCAGATCCGAAGAAGAGTTAACTCCATCTCCAGGAAAATTATTAACCCTTGTCAACGCTTCCCTGAATACTGTAGATGATTTTTCTTGCCTTGAACCATTCTCAGGGTGTGAGAACATATCGGATTGCCAGTTTGATCCACTGTTGACCTCTACCTCTTCTTTCACCCATGTCCATTTTTTCTTTTCATTTTCAGCTTCTCGTTCAGATTGAAGCTTCTTCTGACACATCATAAGTGTTTTATATCTTTGCTTAACTGTCATACAAACATTGCAAGTACAAGGGGGCTTATGTTTTGGCCCCTTTCTACTAGTAGGTTGAATACAAACAATACATGTAAAACCAGGTCTTTGTCAAGGATGTTTTGTAGTTGAAGCAGCTAAAGGAGGTGCAGTCTCATTTTCTCCAAGAGATGCAACATTGGCTAAGTATCCAGTCCTGATGAAGCCTCCAAGACCTTCTTCCCCTCAACATTTTATGGTTTTCTAGACCCTACATAATAGTTAACAAACCCTCAGTAAAATACAAAGGATTATGGTTCCCTTCAAATACAAGTTGAAAATATATTTTTCATAATATCAAGAAACTTGTGATAATATAAATTCCTCAACACGACAATCTATTCTGAAATTGTTTTGCAACATATTACAAAGAACAATATCACATAGAATGCTAGTAAAAAAATTACCAGTGGTGAATTGGAAAAGCTTTTCAAGTTCTTCTGAGCTCACTTCTTGAGGTGCAGAACAAAAATCCATGCAAATTGAAGGACCATGCCAAAGAGATTGCTCACAACATTATTATAATAGTTCACTTCATGAGAATTTCAACTATGTTGCAAAACTATCATAGGTAGAATGAGTTGGTCTAGGTAAATTTAATTTTGGAAAGGTCATATCCAATCAGTTTTCATACATCTTTTGGAATATTGTTGCATTCCTGGAAATAATTTAGAATTGAAAACAATCCTTGAAATATAGATCAAAACACAAGATGACTTCTACATGATTGTAATCACCAATGAAATAAAATAGAACTCTCAAAGCCATATGTTTTGTCCATTGTCATTTCTTATAGGTAAAAGTAACAAAAATAACCAACATACAACTGAAAATAGTCTTAGTTGATACAGTACAATGGGGAGGAAGAGCACCCACTTCCTGAATTGTGGCTATTATGACCACTCAATTGAGTAATGGCTATTTCCATCTCCAAATATATGTGAAAAGAAAAACTAGATCCTAAAATAGATATGCTCCATTTTAGTGGGAAATAGCACGGGACTTCACATTCCATTTAATACTATACATAAATTTTAATATTTCATATTTCGAGCACCTTGAAAATAACTGAAACCCTCTCATAAGTGGTTAGCCCTGCCTATTTGAAAATGTGTCAGGAATCTATTAGATTTAGTGGTATGGGGGAGCTTTTTAATGAAGGTCTTATCAAGCTTATCCCTAAAGGTGTTAAAAAGCAGTTTGGTATGAGGTTAGCACCCTATTTCTCTCCTCAATGTCTACTACAAAATCCTAGCCAAAGCATTTGGCCAAGAGGATCAGATTGTCAATTTCTCGAATAATCCCAAAGGAGCAGACTAAAGTTATTGAAAACAAATTTATCAAATTATCCTTGATAAGGTGATAACTCACTTATAATGTATTGGTAGGGGTTGAATCCTACCTCTTAGGATCAGATCACAAAAATATCTCTAACAATACTAAAGCTAGGAAAGTCAAAACAAACTTCCTAGTTTAGCTCAACTAACTCAATTTGACGTTGATAAGCATTAACTATCACCAAATCCACATGGAAAAAGCTAATTCAACCCCATGAAACTTAATTACATCATATACATTCACTATATTTCGAATTACATCAGTGGGAATCAATTTTGACCAAGAAAAATAAAAAACTGTCACATTTCCCAGAAACGCAGCACCAATCTGCAAAAACACAGTGCGAACCTTGGAGGGGACTTTTTAAAACCTTCCACTACTCCAAATCCATCTCTGAAAGTCTCAATGGAAATCTTGGGATGTCTAGTTCACAATGGAGTCATCAATATTTGAAAACCCCTGATCCAAACCCCTCAAAACTTGGCTTGAAGTCAAACTGTCCAGAAACGCAGCGAAAAGAGCAGCAAGGAAGACAAACTCATATCTCTTTAACCATAACGCCTGTGAAAAAAATGAAGGAGGTTATTTTGATTGGTTCCATTCTTAACACAAAATTCCTTTGGTTTTCTAAAATTCATCACCATTTGGTCAGAAACCTCTTTTGAAAATGATGACAAAAACAGAGTCAAAACCGCAACAACAGTCCTGGAGCAACTGTATTTTGGGCATATCTCTCAAACGGTAAATCCAAATGAGCTGAAATTTTCACAGCAAGTTAATATCATCATAATGCACCTCCAAAAAAAATTGCAGCCCAAAAAGAGACATAAATTTTGATAAAATCCCAAAATGGCTGTAGATGATGATGGCTCATTTTGCGAAAACCGAGCATCATTTTGAGCTGAAATTAAGTGGGTGTTTTCATCTCATCCCAATGCATCTCTTGTATAAATTTCATGGAAAACGGTTTTGGGGTTTAAAATATATGACGAGAACATGGTGACTATGTAAAAACACAGTGCCTCCCTGCAAAAACGCAATGCCTAGCTTGTGAAGGACTTTTGAAGGTCTTCCCATGCTCCAAATTCACTTCTGAAAGATGCATTGGAAAGATGAGGATGTCTTGTTGTCATTAGACACCTAAATAAATCAAAATGGACACTCCATGATGGAGAAAATTGTGTTTTCCCACATCTACTCCCAAAAGCGCAGAGCTTGGTGCAGAAAGGTGGCAGAGAGTGATTTTTTGACCTGTTTTTGGGCATTCTCTCCCAACCTGTTTGTTGATAAGGCACCAAAGTAGATATATAACATGTGTAGGGTACTAGATATCCACCAATATCACCTTTTTCTCATTTGAAGGTCTGAGGAAAAAGTGCAGCGCCAAGGCCCTGTGCTTTTGGCTGAACTGATATTTCCAATTTAGGCCAAAAGTCACAAAAAACCAAAATTTTCCCAAAATTGTTCCATGAAGCCAGGAGATGATATGTTAAGACATGAGGAAGGTCTCATCTTAGCAAGTCAAGTTTTTCCTTCTCTTTTTTCCTCATTAAGGTTTGCTTCAGTTTCTTCTTCACTTGCTTGATTCTGAATTGGAAGACCTTGTTCCTTGTATAATAATGCATGGCCATGTGTCTTTGTAAGTTGTTGTTCGTGTTTTCCCTCATAAGAAGCTTCTCCAAGTGGAAATTCACCCTATCAAACCAGTATTCCTTATCTTTCTCAATTTATGCCAGAATGAGTTCATCAACAGTCATTAGGCCTTTTGGTGAAGATGGTTCCTTTTGCAGCTCAAGTGCCCTCTTGATGTTGAATTTTAATGAAGATTTGTACCTTGGACAAGTGGTTCCTATGGGTTTTTTAAACTTTTACCTAGGAATGTGGTCCACAACTTAAAAGTGGGTCTTTTTCATAAAGTCACTTTATAAGTGGTAAAGTGAACTTTAAATTA